>JAQGCA010001223.1:0-18906 GCA_034698945.1 Protaphorura quadriocellata
GTCAAATTCCACTTGTCCTGTCTTTTGCCTCGTGATTACAAAATCCAACCCATGTGGATTTTGAAGTGCATTGAGCAAATTCTTTCACATTTGTTTCTTTGCATTACACCTTCACGGATTTCCATGTTCACTCATGTTGGCTAGTTAGTTAATTTCTTTTATTGCGGTCAAGAGTTTCAGCTTACGCTGTTGTCAACATTCGGACCCGGTTCTTTAACCTACCTTCATATTTACCTCACTTAATTCAATTCAAACAGACAACTATCGAAAACTTCTATTTCTATTTGTTTATCAGCGCTTATTTTGCTTCACATTTTCGGCGTGGAATCAAAAAAAGTATTATTAAATATGATTTTAACTGAACTTCATTCGTTTCGTTCTCACTATTCACACTAAACTGAAAGTTTGAAAAGTACAGTCTTATTACGTAGTACATGGGAGAAGGTCAAATCCTTTTACCACAAACTGATATACACATTTTGTATAGAAGCTTATGCAGAGTCTAGTTTCGTTTCGCAATCACCGATGCACAGGAGTAGGACTTTAATTGCAGTTAGAACAAAATATATTTATTGTGTTTTTTAAAGAACCACATCCCGCAACACACTCCTACAATTTACACTCAAATATTTACAGATTAGAGTTCAAAACGTTGTTATTCATTTAACAAGTCAAGTTTAGTCGCTAGTCAAGTTTATCAAGTTATGAATGCCACTTCTACAAAATTACATAAGGTATGTCACTAATACGGCGTAAACTAAAGTAATCAAAACATTTACAGTGATTTCTGAAAGGCTGATGGATTTTCACTAGGTAGTGAATGAATTATGTCGCCACTGTGGTTAACAACGCACACGGAGCACATACAAATTACGTATTAGTGAATTCGGAAGTGTATTTAAAAAGTATACACTTATGCAAAAGCTGTTTAAATTTAAAGTGACAAATTGGCCAAGCGTAAGTTAGTATATGAATCTTTGTTTCAATTTTCTAGTTTAAAAATTCACATAGCTTGAAAGGAGTTTCTCTTAAAATGGGTTTTAAGAAATTAAATATCAATAAATAAATTGTGTGAGCCACATTTTATTGGTTTTTATTCAATTTGGATTGGTAATATTTTTAGTGATTTTCTCATTCTCCAATTAGACTAGCCGTAAAAATACAAAATACAAGCCAAAGATATTGCGAACATCTATTAGGTCAAGAACAACATTTCCCATCCGTGAAGGTATTGAACTTGACTTGCTGAGTTTCTCTTGATTTAAGAAATTGTTTCTGATTTAGTAACGTTTTAGTGAAAACCATAACCTCCAGTGAAACTAGTAATACCCTATGACAGAAGTGCAAGATTGACCACTTGACTCATTACGAATGCTGCCAAATGAAGAATGATCTTCTTCTCGAGAACCCCAAACATACTCACTCTTATTTGTGTAGGTTCACACGAAATTAATAGTTTTGACAAATATTTTCTGATACAGTAGTAGCGTTGTGACTGCAAAAGCTTCTTTGAGATTGATGACAGGCAACTAGCTGTGTAAAGAATTCCAAAGTAGAAAATGAACAAAACCACTTGGATATTGGCGAGCCACGCTTTCCCAAAGTAACTCATGTTCACTTTTAATATCACAAAAAGAGTGAAAATGTTCACTATTGTGGCGATGGTCGTTATGAATGGTAATGCGAAATCGCAAACTAAGTAGTTAGCTCGTGCGACCAGGACTTGCATACACCGATAGACTTGAATTATCCGTGGACACATTCTTGACAACCCCGGAGCCGTCATGGATCTGGCCGCAAACTGGCCACAACTGGAACAAAAGATAATTGCTTTTTATTTAAAAAATACACTCATTAATTGATAGCCGCTGAGGCCGAATCAAACATCATGGCGTACTTTTGGGTTGCTTCCCATTTGGCCTAGAGACGTACAACGTACTAGGTACCATCTAGTAGTGGGAAAAACCAGTGGAAAAAACCTTTTTAAAGCAACCAGGAAGTCCGAGGAATCGAACCCCAGCACAGCGAGACAGAATGGGCCAATCATACCATCATGCTGCAGTGGACTTGCTTAATTTCTTTTAATTTTAATTATAATTACCCGTTATATAATACGAATACGTACCTGAGCCCATCTAAGGCGTATTTTGCCAGAAATGCGGACGGTAAGGTTGCTACTGCATATATGAAGAAAGAAGCCGTTAAATTAGCGCAGAATATTAGTTGAACAAAAAACATTAGAAATTTTTGGCCATTAGAATTATGGAAACGAACAATGACTCCATCGACAAATCGGCTGTTGCAAATTGGCACCGATGCGGCAAAGAAGTGAAGTTCACAGGATGCCAAATATATTATGGCCGCTCCACATGTCAGTAAAAGACAGGCAATGAACAACGCTGCTAACAATAGTGGTGCGATAAGTCGACCTTGTAGAAATTCCTTCCACTCATTACACACTGTAAATGAAGTATTTTAAAAAATTTAATGAAATTATATGAATCTAGCGAGAACTCTAGTAAAATTCTGAAGAGATGTGAATTTTATTTTTGTAAGAATACAAGAAATTCTCTTACATATTAATTGCATTTTGTATTGATTGATTCCATTGATAAATGCACGAAGTTCACGTCTCCGATAATACGTATGCCAGTCTAATCCTACCGTAGCTACACATACTAGATTCATTACGAAATGAATAGAGTCACTCAAATCGGACACAACAAATCCACCTATCCAAATATGCCAGATGAAACTGCAAAATAGCCAAAATTTTAGGCCAGTCATTATAATTAGTCCAACCATCCACCTAATTATCTCTAGATTTGTTTCAATGTCCCCAGTTTCATCTGTCTCCGAATCCCATGTGTGCGGATGCCCGACGATGTACGAAAATCCAACTACAATTCTAGTCACTTTGGCCGTCAATTCAGCTTCGGTTATGGACAAGAGTTTTAATTGCAATTTATGCTTCAAATTTGTAAACCGCACGGAAATAATTCGTCTGAATGCATTTATTGCGAATATTTTAATTAATTTCGCCATATTTCTAATTCGATAACGACGACTATGAGTCTCTTGAAGAAATTCGACGAACTCACACAGCGATGGTATCTAAACTCCAGCGAATTGGAAATATTTGTTAGTTGTGGATCGACATGATATGACGCTATTCTAAAATTGCAATATCCACAACGTATGTATCAGAAAGTAAAACATCGAAAGCAGAGTAAATAAATTTATGGTCCATTAATATTTAATGCCATTTGAGCTCATATGACAAAAAGTTACATGAAGGAACTAAATAGGAAACCAATTTAAGCTCCGCTTACGTATCACATAGTTGATGTCGAATTGTCCCCGACCTTTAGATAACAATGAAACGAAACGTAAACGTGTTTGGAGAATCGACAGTGAAGGGAAAGTCGGAATTACCCATAAATAAACTTTCCTCAACACAAGTACGACATATTTTTGGTTTACCTCTAGAAATTTTGTAATCATTTCAAATCAACAGTTGCTTTCCAGATATAAAATTTCCAGTGCACGATAATCAGACTTGAAATTAGGAATCGGAGAATATGTATGTGTGACCAAGAAACCTTCATATCCGGTACTTGAAATAATTATTATCCCGGCCAGCGTACTTTTACCCCTATGTTAAAGCGGTCCCTCGTATCACCAGATTTACAAGAAAAAATTGAAATTTTGCCAGAAGTTCAAAGCTAAATTCGATAAATTGGCTTCATAGTGTATCCGGACCTTAAGCGGCAGAACATCAGTAGTTCACTCTCGCATTCAGCGTGTACTTTTAAACAAAATCATGAAATATGTAATGTAAACTGCTCCACGTTGATAATATTGTTTCAGAGAATGTTGAATGCCAAATGAAGGTAGAATGCATGTAAAATCTATTCATTTCGAATACATAAGACTAGAAAAACGTCGATCGTGGGCTTCTTGAATAAACTAGATGTTTGAAACATATGAATACTGTAGTACGAACGATCAAATAAGAGTTTACATAAACTAGGTACGAATTTAAAATGATGAGGGAACTACAAGAATTGTGTTTTGAAAACACATTAGTAACAGAATGTGGTGGCCCACTCCTGTCCTGAACTGATCGTCAATTCCAGTTTGTATTTGAAATTATTTTGAATATGAAGTTAACCCGGAGAAATACTGTACGATTTAGAATGCAAATTGTAGATTTGTAGATTACCGTACCATATCCACCGTTTCCGTCTTCAATGTGCAAGTGCCATGTAAAACAAGATACGATGGCCCAAAATAGTCGATCAATCAATCGTCATTCTTGATTACAATTTTTACTTGATGTTATCATTAACTGCAATCAGAGAATTCCTACACCTAAGTGTATGTGTCTGATACTGGCGAAATAGAAATAGCCTTTATCTATCTGTATGTGTATATGTCTGTGCTTTTGAGTAGCGTTAGGTTTAAAGACTGAAGAAACACGTCAAAACTGTCACTATTGATTCAACAAGTTAACAATGTTCTTTTGATTTATGTAGACATTGCCGTCACTGTCGACACATAAATATATCCTTGGTTAATACAATATATCCTTGTAAACGAATCTGAGCGATTATTCCGAAATGTATATTGTCGTAATATTTACAATTTCGAGCAAATAACAGTTTCTCACTGCTGGAGTATTGAGAATGTCTCTGGTTGATTTAACCGTAGATGGCCTAATGAACATAATAATTTGGTAATGCCCCATTATCATGGCTCTCCCAGTGCACCTAGTTTTGATTACCATTGTGAGTCTAAATTACTGAAAAGTTATGCGGCTACCAAACCAATTCGTAATAATACGATGAAAGATCGAAGATTTTACAACAGCGAGCTGCAATGAAAAAAAAATTGAACTCTAAGGTAGTCCACGGATGGGAATAATACTCAGCGAACTTCAACCAAAATACACACAAGGCACAAAATATTAATATCTGGCTTATAATAATACGACCTTCTGACGTCACCGGCAAATCGGCGCTGATAAGATTTGTCTTGTGAATTTGGAGGCGACAGGGTGCGTACCAAAAATTATGATATTCTTTACAAATAATTAACAAATTTTGATACACAATGTTTAAAGTTTTACCAAAAAATTTTGACAAAGATAGAACAATTTATTTCTTATGCTGCGAGTCGTAACATTGAGTATGTTGGCTAATGGCTGCTTGCTGGCGAGGCTTTGTAATATTTCTGTGAGGACGGGGATCCTATTATTTTGAGACCGACATTAATGTTGAAAGTACAAAATAGAAGAAGCACTCAAAATATTACTAATTAAATCACAAAATACAACATTTTAAATACTGAATGGCAGTCCAAATAGATACTTGTATTTTAAAATACATTTACATACTTTTGTCCAAATCTTTACATTTCTAAGTATTGCAAGGTATAAATTGTACATTACAATGATATATTTGTCAATAAAATGTATTCTGAGTTGATTTTTTGGTAAGCTAGTACAATTGATGAAAACGCGCTATCAAAATATATTCAAATCAGCGGGGTTGTAGCAACCCCTATTGTAAATCGTATTCTAGAAGCAAGAAAACACTAGCCCTCAAAATATATCACATTTATAACATTTTTCCATTTAAAAATAGGACGAAAACGTTAATAATTGATTTTCCAACTCAGTATTTTTAAGATACGTGTATTTTGACCATTTATAAGAAGCTCCTCTCACGCGCGTGGCGATACTGATACACGCTGCCACGACAATGATACATGAAACGTGTCAACAAATAAAAAGTCCAAGTGAACATTTAATCACGCTCGATTTCCAAACGCAAAAACCGAATTTGACTTTCTCATTTCGCGATTCCCGGAATTTAATTGTTTTGGAGTGACAAAATTGAGCACTCGAAACAAACCCAATGTCGGGATTGCAACATCTACCACCCGTGCCCTCTATATTGAGGGAAATCACTGACATAAGTGAAATATCCTTATTGGCCGAACAACGATATTTCCCACAAAGGGACGTCACAATTCAGGAAGAGATTCTAATGACCCCGAACTTTACTCACTTCCGGCACCTCATTGCCCAAGAAGCCTACACTAAATCTTTGCTTGCAATTGAAAGTTTGGAGGAGACTTTCGACGACGCTACGGTCAAGTCAATTTCCGCCATGTCCACTTGGTGGACCGAATTACAAAATGAGTCGGCCAGTTTCAAAGCACGATTGGATCAAACCAAAACATCTGGTACGCCGATTGGACACTTGAGGGAGTACATTGTGAATGTTCAAAACTTTGACTCGCTCATCTTTTCCAGTCAAAGCCAAGGTGAAGGTCATGGGAAATCCCCGAAAGTTCTTGATGTCATCGCTCCTGTTGGATTCGTAATTAAAAAGTTGGGTCGGAAGGTTTCAAGGATGTCCACGACACTCAGAAACCAAATTATCGTCTTGGAACGTGCCGCCAATGATCTTGTTACCAATTGGGGTGATGATCTCCCGCCGCCTAATGATGACGATGACAGAAAATTCAATTTTATGGCCCAACACAAATTAAACCGTAAGTTAAATTATTTTTACCCCAACATTTGGAAGAATTTTTTTTATAGGAATCGCTAGAAATAAAAATATTAATTATGTTGATTAAGGTGGAATCGAAGATTCAGAGGACTCGACTATTGATTTACCAGCCCAACATCAACTTATGAACACTATGAATGCGCAACGACTTGGTCTAACCCGTTGGCAGAAAATTCGAAGATTCGTGCTTTGTTCCAAAGGAATCACCACCGCCCCGTCCTCATATACAAATCTTAATCAGAATCGTATGCGAGAATACATGCATCGCAGTACCCGAAAACTCTCGCCATATAGTCTTCCTAAAATCACGGATGGTATCCCACGAGATGTCGAACATTCCTTCACCAGTGCGTCCTTGACCCCGATCTCGGATATACTGATGAATAAAACATTGTCCGGCGAGGTAATTCAAATTCCTGACAAAAACGAAGAAATTGACCCCGCGACTATTGAAAGAATTTCGCAGGTGATTCCTCAGGCCAGTACCAGTAATCTTGCCCGCACTGAGTCATCCTGTCCAGCGCCCATTTCGAACGCCAACTCCAAAACAAATTGGTTGTCACGTTCAACTGAAGATTTTAACAATACTTCGGATTCCGAACCAGAGACATGTGAAACCGTGACCACGACGGTTAAGAACATTGAGCCAATATCAGAGCTTGAAGCATTTATGGACAAATTAGTAAGGGGGTCAATGGATGTTGAACTAAATCAGAATCTGAAAGTGGCTGTGAATCCAGCACCTGTTGATATTGAGGATGACCGTTCAGCCGTCCTTGAACGTGGAAGGTCATCGTCAATCGTTCAAACACCTACAGATGATTACATGACACCTCTGAAAGAATTCACTCAACATTTGAATCGAATGATCGTGACCGTGACGGTAAAGTGTCGAAATATGGAACTCGGATTCTTTGATTCTAAACTCAAGAATGCCTGGTGCTTAACACGTGCAGAGAGTAAAGAAATTGGAGATGTTATCAAACTTTTGACAACGACTGCCGAGAATTTGGGTGATCCGATTCTAGCTGATGAAATAAGTGATGGAGATAAGGCACACATGACTCAAAAATTGGAATCAATGTTGAGGGCTGGTGGAAAATGTTTGCATGCAATCAAAGATTTGAATAATGTCGTTAATGCCGAGAGAAAGATTTTCAAGGATTTGGTCCAGTTTTGCTCAGGTGGAGGTTGTAAGAAGGAACAGGTATTGATTCGATCAAACTACAGGGTGGGCCAAAAGTAACATCGAGTCACTACTTTTATGTTGTCGAGACTATGCAAACTCTCGGCTCACATCGAACAATAGAATTATGTCTGATTTTGAACAACTTCATTTCTAAAAGTGATACTGCATTTCGTTTATTCAGAGCAATTGATTCTACTCCTCCTTGTATTTTGTGGACGACGAATAACCATTAAGCGTAATATGAAGAACGAGTTAATCATACAGATGACACCTGTGACAAAATTCTGAAGGAAGTGGATGGATTATCATAATAGTCTATTATGAAAATTAATTCGATATTGAGAAATTCATGTTAATAAACGATACAGTTGATTTTAATTGTGGTTCTTCATGTATTTAATTTTTTGTTAGATCAGCAGGAACGATGTTTAGAGTTTTTATATTTTGAAATATTTTATTAGGGTTTCATTTTACAAGTTTCCAAATAAGATTTTGAACTGACCTTATAATAACATTTTTCGTGTTACCTCGATTTACGTTCCTTGATATTTCTTTGAAGTCATATTGTGATTCGCAAACTCATTAAAAGATTCCAAGTTTGAACCTTGATAAATTTTTTCGTTTAATTCAACTCAGTATATTCTCCCTGTTAAAAAATAAATTGTAGAAGAAGGCTATTAGATCTCAATCTGAATGGAAACAAATTGTTCATTAATTTACAATCACTGCAGAACTTAATCCATACTTAAAATTAGAATTAGAATTATAATTAGAAAAACTCCACTCGACGAAAACCTTTTAAACCAATTACCACTGCTGCGAGGCAACCGAACTGATGGGATATTGTTTTGCTATCCCACCGTCCTTCGTCTCACTATACCCCGGTCCTCGTAGTGAAAAGGAAGTGGACTTCTCTTCTATTTTGCTTTTGCATGGTAGAAATAAACAATCTACCCTTCTTCCGGAACGCTTTGTACTGAGACGGGCTAACTACATTACTATATAGCTGTCAAGATTTCGTCCAAGGAAATGTCCCACTTACTGTTAAACTGTTCCCCATAGCCATCATAGTCGAATGAAGTTTTATTTTAATGGCTTGGAATCCTGGGCGCTCTTCTGGTTTTTGTTGCCAGCAATTCTGCATTATTTCATATCTAAAAAAAATTTAAACTTTATAATACTATCATAGTGATGGCCTGAGACCTTTTAGGTTTGTGTGTATAACAAATAAGTCAGAATTTATTCTGACTGGTGAACAAATCTGATTATTGTCTAGTCAATTTGTTACAATGGTTCACTTTATCCGGTCATTATGGTGAGACCGTATTTTTAACGTAAATAATTGGAGAGATTGAATGTGTATCATTTCTTTTTACATTTCCTCGGATGCGAGTGGTGGTGGGTAGAGACGCAGACCATCACAGAGTTTAACCGTGAAGTCAATTGTGTAAGACAATCCCGGATAAGGGACATCTCCTAATGTAAAAATTTCCCACAGGGTTACCCCAAATGACCAAACGTCAGACTTGGTTGAGAATTCTAATCTTTGAAGGGACTCAGTAGCCATCCATCGCCAGGGCAAGGGTTCCTATGTGCAGAAACAATTATTTATCAGGTCAATTTTGGTATAAAAAATATTTTTCATGTCTAAAACACATAGCAGCTTTAAAAAGTTCAGGTTTAGTTATTTTACCTCGTGTTTTTTGACATACGTCGTATATTCATACAACTTCCGGGACAACCCAAAATCGCTGACCTTGACGGTAAGGTTCTCTGTAAGCAGTACATTTCTGGCAGCCAAATCTCCATGTATAACCTGATTCGTAAATTAAAATTATCACTTCGTTCCACAAAAATTAGTGTGTTCCCAAAATCACCCATGCCTCTCTTTATACAGTATTTTAATATGTTGCCGAAAATTACTCTAGTTTTTACTAATCCAGGACTCACTTTCTTATTTTCTAAAAACTCCATGGCTAGACTAATTTGAAATGCCCATTTCAATAGCTGATTTCTCGTCATCGGAAGATTTTCGTAACCACTACGTCTAGCACAAGAAAGAATAATATTATAATAATAATTTAAATCAATTTTGGGAAAGGAAGTATATAATCAAGGCACCCTGTATTACTGTACGCTTCTGACAATGTTGAACTTTTGCAACCTCCACCATAAACGTTATGATACTTAGCCAAGTACCCCGCCAGAGATCCCATTGAACAAAGCTCAACTAAAATGTAGAGGACTCCTTCCAAATAGATAAAAAATTGTATAAAAATCATTTCTCAAAATAAGACTGGATTGGTTGAATTCTTCTGCGGTAACCTCTCTGCAAATGTTTCGTCTTGGCACCGATTAAGGACACGAGGTGTGGATGCTTCCCCAGGTGAATCATGACTTTTAGCTCAGAAAGTAACGCCATTAAATAAGCTTTCTCAGCACCGTTCCTAACAGTTTTCACCGCTACTGGAGTTTCCATGTAGGATCCTTTGTAAACAACCCCATAGGTTCCACTCCCCAAAATAGAATTGTCTACGAAAGTTCGAAATTAAATATTAAAAGAAGACACTCTGACTCTGGGTTATATTCTGGACTAATCCTGAGTTGTGCGATGACAGAATTCAGGTATCGCACACTCTTAGTCAAATGATGGTACAACGTCTATTTCTAATAGGGAGAAAGCTTCCAACCGTGCTATGCAGGTTGTTCACTCACCAAAGTTGAACTCCGAGTCTTTGATCTCGTAGGTAGTGTCGTATGGCAAGCATTCGTATTCTGCGCCTTCAGGATTGGCAGTCAACGTTGGACGTGGTGATAATTGGACACCTTTAAAGAATGTGTCAATTTCTTCCTGTGTAAAAATTTTCTGAGAAGAACAGCGATTAGATGAAACTAAAATTCAATTCAGACTCATGAAGTTCAAATTTGGGCTTAATATTACCTCTCTAAGAAAATGAGATCTACAAGAATATGCTACAGCGAGAATTCCTAGGATAATAGCTCCGACCGCCACATAGGTTATCACATTACCGGTTTGATTTGAATTTGAGTCACTTGTGCTAGAGATAGGGATTGTTGACTCCGGTATATCGTTTTGATCCACAACCTAAAAGTAATTTAAATAAAATTATGTTAAAGTCCGTGTTGGAATTGCGAGATTATATTTTCCAGGAACAAACCATTCGTTCGAATAAAGCAGCCTTCTCTCGAATCCACGCCAATGAAACAAAGAGTGGTGTGATTATCGCAAACCCGGTACATGTATATTCTGTAGAGGCGGATCCAATCACTCCCTGTAATAAATACGAAGAAAACCGACTTCATTATTATCTATGCATGCTATTTAATTATTGTGACTACAGAAATGCATTATTGTCTTACATTCCGGAAAGATAAACTTAGAAATGGCATACCTGAAGTGTATACCGGGTTGGGTCAGATTCATTTGTCATAAATCCATAGCCACCACCTCCACCACATTCCAATCGACCTAAAAGTAAGTGGAAACAATTTCAGGAATGCCTATTCAGTTTTTAAGCACCGATTTCAAGTAATGTATGTGTTACCTTCAGTGATCCGGGCACAATACTTTGGGCCAGGGAAATCCCTTTGAATTATTTCAATATCGGATTTGCAATCGGTCTGAGAAGTTAATGGCACAGAAATGATTCGTGTATCAGAGGACCAATTCCTTCCACTTCCGACGTTTATACTTCCGAGTCCAACAACCTGGCGATTTCAAGATTGCATTACCATTTTCAAGTCAAAACGCAAGAAAAAATAAATGTCATTGTAGCGAACCTCTCCTGAGATTTGACTGGATGTGACGAACACGTCTTTATCGGGCATACAAATTGGCTGAACATATTCGGATAATTTAATTTGTCCATCTGCGAGTAATAACGCTATACCGCCATCAATACCTTTCTCGTCAACCAGAACAGCTTGTATCTATAATACAATGACAATTTTCAAGAGTTTGTTCTAAAAAGGACCTTTGCAGTTTCTTAGTGGTAAGTGGTAAATGGTAATGTGTGGTAAGGTCCTTTCAATTAACTTTAAATAAATTGACACCTTACGTCTAATGTTTGTTTGGCATTGGTTGTTCCCAAACTTGTACTTGGATTAGGAACAATCCCAACACCAATTTTAAATTGGTGAATATCAATAGGTGTTCCATCTGTGAGAGATAGACAATCGGATGTAGTCAAAATGAAGAATACGTTCCTTGTCGGATTTATAATCGTTCCACCGCAATGGTAACTGTTGTTTAGAAAAATGACCGCGTGCCAAGGCCACATCAGCCTGGCTCGTTCTGATTCGCTCCGAATTTTCCGTGAGTCAGAAATGACTGGTTTTCCGCACCCTATGTATCGTATTTTATTTCAATGCAAATGGATTTAATTCGAATATTTAATAATTATTTCACAGGGTGGTTTATAACTTTACCCCATTCCTCACATTTCTCCTTGATCAACTTCATTTACGAACCACCGTGTTTAATGAATAATTAGTTTACATATTTACTAGCTTTACACCATAGTTGTTCCACGTCTACAAGCCCCATCCATTTTGAATCAGCTTGACATGTGAGAGTCACTTGCTGCTGAGTGGTTGATTCAGGTTCATAATTATCGAGACATTTTAGGATTGCTCTTGCCCCTGTGGGAATCTTGACCCCTGGCTTATCACATTCCACTGATCCATAGCAGATAACTCGGAGAAACTACGGAATCAAAGAAATAAAGCTTTAGAAATATTTTTGTAGAGTGACACCTGTCCCAGGCGACCGCTAATTGGGTGGTCGTCTAGGACAGGTGATTTCCTCACTTGATTATAATTTGGTCATTACCTGGTCGCGTTTGGGTAAAAGTGGTGGGCAATCGCCAAGAACTTTCGAAACTTGGAAAATAAAATAAGAAACAAATACATGAAATGTTAACGTATACATTTAAATCTAATATAATGACTACTACGGACTTAAGATAAATGCAATTGTATTTTACACTGCGTCTAAAGTTTCTGTAATTTGTAAGAACATTTCATGGCCTTGGAGACGGGTTAACCACAAAATATTTCCATTGATTCATTCCAATACGTCAGTTAAGTTATGGGAAGTCCTATCTACGACGTTGGAAAATATACACTCACTTGACAAATAAGGAAAAGTCAGTGTCATTAACTATCAAACAATCTTTTTATTCACTCATTGTGCAAGTAAATGATTTGAAATGGATTCCATGGATAAATCTTAGATATAATGCGATCAGATCGTATCATTCATGTACCATGCAGCATTTCCAACTTCGGATTATGTCAAACGTGACAGTTGGATAAGAATGAGATCAGGTGTGGCAAGTTTGCTAAGAAATTCCAAAGATGTATTAAATACGAATTGCTCTTAAAATATTATTTTTCCACACACTCTTGACAGTGTAAAAAAAACAATAAAGTTCAAGAAAAATAAACTTTACCAATAATCATATTTTAAAAAGAAATCGAAAAAATAATAATCTATTTTTCATGTTTTGTAGTTTTAATGCTAATTATTTTTCATTTTCATTATTTGCAGATACATTCGAATAGTTCTTCATACTTCCGGCATGGTGATATGGTGAATATGATAGGAAAAGAAATGTTACGGTGTCCCGGAACATTTTCCATAAGTTAATTACTTCCAAGCTAGGTGTTATAACCATTCTTTCTTCCACTTCCGGGAAACGTTATCATCGTAATATAATTTACCAAGAAATTCCTCATTCGTAATCTTTTATTTGCGGTTTTTATTTTTTATTTACATCGTTATACACAGTTCGAGTTCAATTAATGATGTATTGCCCACAGAAAATGTTTCCGTATCCCGCAAGTTAAATTTCAATTGTGATCGTAAATGATTTATTCTTCCATTAGAACTTCCGGAAAATATTCTCTTCCTATTGCCCGCATTATTATATCAATGTCCTGAAAAACCTGAAGTTTCAGTCGACTTAAACTGATTCATCCGAAAGAAATCCTGAAAGCATGATTGCGAAAGAGACTTACCGAGTAATCGGTTTCGGAGTACGGATTGGATATTATCTACGTATCAATGTCATCTTGTACGCGTTGAATCAAAGTGGCAGTAAGTTCTCTACAGAATGGTGTCAACTTGTATTATTTTAGTGCAGATTCTATGGGGCATGTACATTGCATTCGCAATCTTATCATTCGAATTCGATGCTTGGGAACGCATTATGAACTTCGTTACTTTATCGGTGATCATGGCATCGAAGAGCCTAGAGTTTCTAATTCTGACCAGGTCAAGGGCTACCGGGACAATAATCAATTTCATCTTCGCGTTCGACGCTAAGTTAAGTATGTGCTGTATTAATTTATTAGCGAGTGTGATTTTATCGCCCAACAGAATTAGTGATTTCACGGAAGAGTAGAAAAAAAATCACGCCAAAATAATAAATTGCTCAGCAAAATAGTTCCATAAAAAATTTAATAGTTCCTGATAATTTTTTTCTAAAATTAAAGAATAAATTCGCCGGAATTCTAGCCATATGGCAACACAATTTTATGTAAGGACAATTTTTAAACGAAATTATTGAATGTTTTAGTCACGGAGGATACACCGAGGTCTTTGCCTATACGGAGTGCTCTATCTGACCTCTCGAAAATAAAATTGTGTTTTTTAATCTCTCTAAACCATGCGGTTACTATGCATTTTAACCCAGGATTTCCCATATGGATATTTAACATTGGATAAAAACTGCCAATTTTATGGGACTTTGTAATACATTTTGTTCCAGACTGAAAAAAAGTTGTTATTTTTTTTGTAAACAATCATTGAGCACTCCTCAGAGACCAAAGACCACTATATATGAATACTTCTTGGTTGACACATTAAATTGAATGATCCCGTGGCATTAGTTGAGCCTAAACAGTTTTGATTCGAAGTGACACAATTACAATGTTCTTTACATAAATAAAATAGTGAATCAAATGGACCACCCAACCTGAATAAAAACTCGAAGGATAAAAAAAAATGAAATATTTGGTTTTAAATGGGGCAGGCAAGGAAGGAGCGACGACGACGAAAGAGAAAGAGTACGACGGATTTAAATATCAACCCGAATCTGAGATGTCAAAACATATTGCATTTTAAACAAGGCGTGAATTTGACTATTAAATGCACAAGGGGAGACCGTGAGGTGATATTACGATTAACAAGATGATTCAAAATTCGGTCTGAGACCTACTTCCAGACTTACCTCCGACACTAGAGTACATCGAAAGATTAGTTAAACGCCATGCGAGTTCTGACAAGATGTTTATCTAAATCAAGCAACACAAGATTGCGACGATTTGCATTATTAAACGATAATACGAAACCATCGTATGTTCGCGATCTGAACATACTACCTAGTATATTTTAACTCTACGTGTTTCTAGCATTAATGCATCACGCGTTCCGTCCCCAAATCTAAATTATTTCGGATCGTATCTCTCAAGAGTAACTGGAGTGTCTAAAAAAATAACAGTTTTCACTGGGTTGAAATTGTTCGTTTCATTGAGTACACGTTTAATTTTCTTAAAAGTGTTGCTATTTCAGTGACATAATTTCAAAATTTTCAAACATTCAAGCATTCCATTGACTTTGTTCTCGACAACTAGACTGACGATTTCGTCAAACTAGTCAGATTTACACGAGAGTTTTCTACTCTCAATCTACAGTGTTCGTTTTGCTGCGTATTAATTTTCGTTATATATTATGTTCATGTATTTCGTGGTACGTCGTTGTATCACAAGATTCAGTTTTCGAAATCAGAAACTAAGTTTTGAAGAACGTTAATCGCAAGGCCATTCCAAAATCTTGAATTTACAGGTTGTGTTATTTTTAGACCTAAGCTTATATGGGACTCGCTTGCAAGGGATAGATCTTACCTGTATACCGGGACCTTGACCCGACAACCAATTATCTTAATCCATTGACATCCCCTGACTAGTGTTTGAACAATATTTTCGTCCACAAATAAAGTACTTTTCTTCTGACTATCTTTTTAGTCCAAAAAGTTCCTGACGTCCTCTCACAAAAGTTGAAAACTCATGGTTTAATACGCGTGCTCTTTCCGCCGTTTTCCATATCATGCCTATTTTGAGAGGTACCGATTAGATGCATTTAAATTTATTTGTTTAAATTTATAATAATTTTGTATTGGCAATACCAAAGAACTTAAGATAACTCGAAATAATGTCAGGAATAATTATTCCGTATTTTTCTAAATTTTCCGGAATGGTACTCGTCACCGACGTGATATGAAAAATTTGATATGCATTTTAATCTGATTTTTCAGTTTTAATTGGGGGACCGGACGAACATTTTACTTTCCGAAAATAGGCGAAGAAATTCATATCGCGCTGAGGTGATGTCAATGGACAAAGAAAATTAAGTGTCAGGTTAAGTTCCTGGTATACAGATCAGGCGTATCTCTTGTTCGAGGCCCGGCCTGTGTTTTGAATTTTCATAAGTGCATTGCGAAAGGTGTACGTACTGCTAGATTATTTCATTTAACAAGTTAAAGTCAAAATAGGTAACTTGTATTTCTGCTTCTGCCTTCGCTTCCGGTTGAAATGGTTATTGCACAGATTGGATTCAGTGACAGGTCATCAAATAAAATTGATTCTTAATTCCAATTGGCACATCGTCTATTCTTAAATTAAGTTCGTTACTCAAGACCGGTACCGGCCAAGTTGGAGCCTCGACAAGCATCGATATGAAATGCCTGAAATATTTATTGAGATTCATCTTTTTTCAAGCTATCTTTAACTGCACGTCTGCCCGTCTTAAATGCCCGAACGCTGTCAGAATGTATCTTTAGAAGAACTCCACCCAAGCGGCGGCATGTTTAATCGCTCTCGATAATTTTTTATTGACTATGCTGTGATGTGATTGCAATAAATATGAATGTTGAAGTTCATGCAGTGCACTAACTGCATGAACACAGCATAATACTTTCTGGAAAATATTTCCTCAAATGAATCCCCATAAAAAATGTTGAAGGAAAGTCGAAAGAATAATTAATTTAGGTTGGTTGTCCAGCGGAGTGCTGGACCTTCGCATTCCTTCGTTTGCCCAAATACGGCAATGGGACAAAAGCAACTTTCAGAGTTAACAAGATAACCCGTTGACCCATCAACTCTCGATTTCTTTCAACAACGAAAGATGGGGAAGAAAAAAGCTATTAAACTTTCCCGAGGTTTTCGTATAAGATATACACACAACATAACATGACTTTAATCCACTTATATAAGTTCAATCCGAACCTTTGTGTGTGTCTAATTTGTAATTTTCGCCGCGTATTTGTTCTGAATAATATCCACTAATACGGCACAATAGTTAAAAATCTAAGATGTAAAAATCCCGAAACGTGAAAACCCTATCCTGTGTGTCTGGACTGTGAGGCTGTCGGGACTGTAAGTGAATATGCTAAGAATAAAATGTGTTTTGCTTAACATCGTTTGAGTAGTCAAACTACTGTTGGAATAAAGAATTGGACACTAGAATTTTCATTATTCGTTTGTAAATTCAAAGGCAAACAACTTTCGCCCTTGTCAAGGCTAATGAAATCTTATTCGAATAGAAAAACCAATCTGCGGATGTACGGACTCGACGCTAATTACGGTTTAACTATTCAAAGGATTGGATGAGATCTTTTGTATGTGATGTGTGTTGATGCGTGTTGATGAGTGCGGATGACGTTTTTTTTTGGGGGTGGTTTTTTATTTTATTTATTTTTCTGCACGGGTGGCTATGGTGGGTTCTACACACGTCAAAACACAGCAAAAATTCAAACGGTTCCATTAAAAAACTCAATTATTATATCCGCCATTTCAATGTTTTGATTCCTGGAAGGAATGGGAGTCTTCTCTCAATGATATATTCATTTTGAATCCGGAAGTTTGGATAAGAAAAACGAAAATGACAGTTCAGAGTAAAATTCAAAAGATAGCAGGCGCACGGGAAATCTTATGATTGGTAATTTATAAGTACTTGGTGAACAGTTTGTGAACGCCCAACCACGTGTGTCTAGGAGGATTAGCTATTTTGACTATGTATATTATGGTAACGATTTCAATCCGGGTGATAAATGCAGTATTGATTCGAATAGAAACCTTGCAAAATGGCTTATCATAACTCATCCAAATATAAACCCCATTTTAAATGCTCGAGGAGTCTGTCTTAAGTCATTTTTAAATGTGTTTTGCATCGAGTTTCTATGAAATTGGTTTTCGACTAAATATAGAAACAGAACCTCAGGGTTTTAATCGGTCAATTACAGTAAATGTTATATATTATAGCCTCATGGAATTGCAAGTCAATTCGAAATAAAGATGGATGGCTTCAATCTAATATTGTTAAGTTTGACTTTATCTGTTTACAAGAAACCTGGCTTTATGATTTTGAAAACAATTTTATTAACAAAATACATTGTGATTATGAAGGAATTTCTGTGTCCGCCATGGAGAGTGCTAATAAGCGGAAAGGTCGACCATACGGTGGGGTAGCCATAATATGGAAGAAGGCATTAAGTCACAGAATCAGTCCATTAAATTTGGGAAATGGGAGGTTGTGTGGTGTTGAATTTGATACTGGACATGAAGTTTTGTCTATAATTTCGGCATATTTTCCTACAAAAGATAAGACTGACGAAATACTCGAATTTCTGGGACAGGTGGTCTCGCTATTCGACCTGATGAACAGTAAATTGATTATAATTGCTGCTGATACTAACTTGGACCCGAAGTGTGATATGTTCAGTGAGCTAAAGAACGCATGTAACGAAACGGGTGCTTCTGTTATTGACACAGAATTATTGCCGAGCGATACAAAGACATTCTTCAGTGAGAGTAACAAATCTTCCAGCTGGATTGATCATTTCCTAATCTCTGACAATTTAAAACCAACTATTACTGCTTGTGATGTGTATAGTTTTGCCCAAGGTGACCACGTCCCAATTTATATTGAATTATGTCTTAACCCCCCAAATCAAGCAGTTCTAAAATCACCATCATCACAAGGAACTAAACAAATTAACTGGAAGAAAGTGAGCAAGAAAACAATAATGGAGTTCAAACAGGTTTCTGAAA
>JAQGCA010001224.1:0-18890 GCA_034698945.1 Protaphorura quadriocellata
GGACGAGACAACTGGTGTATAATTACATGCTCTACGATGAATTCCCAGGCGTTTCTAAGAACGAGACCGACAGTATAAGCAGTGGTAACACACATAAGGCATACTTCAGGGCAACTCACTAGTATTTACCTGATATTTTTCCGTCTCAATTTCGCCGACAGAAATCAAACGTCCAGCAGAGAGGTCCCCAGGATTAGAGCTGTATTGTCTAGAGAACTGTACTCGCACTGAGTCAATCATAACATAGTCATGCTTTCTGCTTCAAGAATAGAACAAAACAGCGTATTGAGTTCACATATATTCGAAAAATTATGTATGTTCGAACAAGTAGGGTAGACTGGTCTAATTTTGACCGGTGTGCTAAAAGAAGGCCACTTTCTGATTCGCGAGTGGCGCGCACATATGTCCATATTCAAAAACATGAATTCTACTTAAATTAAGTAAATAAGTTCTGCTTCCTCAACGACAGATGCAGTTCATCCAAATCTTCGACGAATATTTTTTAAAATTTGGAATCTTCAAAATCGGGTTGAAAATTATTGTGACACCTCGCGGGCGTCGCGGGAATAGAAAAGTGAAGTACCGGAGGACTCATGGTGCGGATGGATAAAACTCATCCGCGAGTGTGCTAATAATGACCACCACCTCTATATATTACACGGTCAACATTGGGACACTAACATGCGGTCAGAATTAGCACATATAAAAAACGGGTTGTCAAATTTGGGTCATGTGGTGGTCAATTTTGCGACACGGCTTCGTCTTTTTGGGTTTTTCAACTTGTTGTTCATTGTTGACCGTTGCCAATGGAAACCGAAATAGAAAAATTCGGAAATAGTTTAATTTTTTTCCCAAACGCACACCTACGCGCTCCTCAAAGTTCAAGCAATGTCAAGTTTAGTTTTTTTCCGACGCCTGCACTAGCCTTCCCGGAAAAGTGGTCAAAATTAGCCCACCCTACCCTAACCGTAGACTCACCTCGGCTCCAATTTTTGTTTCCTTATGGTATTCATTAGGGCAATAGACATTGCACCGACCGAAGTAGGAATATGAGAGACGGTAACACGCAATCCACAACCTGGCACTGCTTGAAAATCTTCAGATTTCCCTTGAAGACTCGAGTCGAGCAATTGTTTAACAAAACGGACGATAGCTATGTATAAATGAGTATAACAATTACCATGATATGATAATAATACCAACAGAATACGTTGAGTAATGGATATATGGATTGGCCTTGAAAATTTTACCAGTTCCGATCGGGTGTTCGCTGTTCGATTCCGCAACCCCTATGATTACTAATATTTTCTCCAACGACGAGAGAGAATCACCGGAATAAAGCATTATACCAGTGAGAGAAGGGACTCCATGTGTTATTGTCCCTGTTTTGTCGAAGACGACGCTTTTCACCTTTAAGTATAAACGATGAATGAGTAAATTGTACATATTGTTTTCTTTTAAATGCGCCTTATTTCTTCTTACCTTATGTGCACTCTCCAGAGGTTCAGCACCTTTAATAAGAATACCATTCTGTGCTCCTACACCGGTACCTACCATGACCGCAGTTGGAGTAGCCAAACCCAAAGAACAAGGACAAGCAATAGCTAATACGGTCAGAGCGTAGCGGAACGCATATTGGAAAATTATCTCGGAATGACTGAAGCGTGCCACATCATAGTGCTGTGAAACAGTAGTGATTAATATTTGATAACTTGCTGAAATAGTATGTATTCATACAGTAATTTACTTTGGCATGTAGCGCCGCAAAATTTACATAACCGACGATAATCCACCCTGTCAAAGTCGTGAATGCAACTCCGACAACAACCGGAACAAAATATCCGGCAATTTTGTCTGCCAATTGTTGAATCGGGGCCTTAGATATTTGTGCCTCTTCCACAAGTCTCACAATTTGAGCGAGAGTGGTATCGTCTCCGACTTGTGTCGCCCTCACGATAAGCATCCCATTTAAATTCATGGACCCTCCGATAACAAGACAATCTGAAAATTCAAATCATATTTCTAACTCTAGGTGTAAAGTTTCAAGTTAACAGGATTGTAGAAAACGTTCAAAAATTATCGATATAGTGGACAAGGAAGAATATTCAAGAGCATTAGAACGTAAGGAATGAAATGACAATCATTCCGGACGTTATTGAACTATTCATATGTACAAATATTCGTTCAGTTAGTCGAACCTTTCTTTTTTAGAACGGGCATGGACTCTCCCGTGATCAACGATTCATCACACATAGAACTTCCATGTACGACTTTGCCGTCTGCCGGAACCTTTGCTCCTGGTAACACCTATAATAGGTTAGACCATATAAAAATTAATGTCCTGTCCTCAACTCCAGGTTTGGTTGTGGTACGAACGGTACAAGGATTACGGAAAGTCAGCTTTAATGTTGAAATGAAAAATAATTATTTTCATGTCAAAGTATCTATTTTGTACAGAGGTGCAATGTGCACAACCATGCAGTTTTTCCAATGGGCGACTACCAGAAAAAATATGGAAATCATGCACGAAGGCGGATATAGTATATATATTGTACTATACGTATTCGGTGTATAGTCAACCTGGTCCTTCCAAAAGGAACTAGATATCTGGACTTTAGATTAATCGCCTGTGTTAAGGACATCACATGTGGGAATAGCCGGGCAAAGAGGGCCAATACTCATCGTGAAGTTGGATCCACTTATACACTTGGTCTATACGAGTACATTGTAAATAGAGGACTTTCACTAACGAGGGGAACGTCAGGGCGGATATTTTTAGAAAAATTTGAAATCCTTACCAGTGAATTCTGATACGATGAGAAATCTGGAATGATATCATTCGTCGCACATTTAAGATTTAGGTCAGCAGTTGAACTGGGTTTGGATTTTGGATGTGTGTTGGTGTTCGTGCATGTGTGAATGGCATGACTTCCCTCCGACTCGTCTCACTTTTCCTCTCCGTCTCCGCGTTCGCTCTCCCTCTCTTCCCATGGGTTGAATGAACGAACGGAGTCGGCAGAAGTACCGGCCTGTCACACAAACACACCTCCAAAATTCAAAACCGGGTCAACTGGTGACCTGAGCCTGAAATGTGCGACGAATGACATATCATTCCTCATTGTATCAGAATTCACTGGTAAGAATTTCAAATTCTTCTAAAAATATCTGCCCTGACGTTCCCGTCGTCAGTATTAGATGAATTATAGAATTGATTACCATCATCAAGAATATATATGACGTGGGAGTTTTATTCCGTGGTCGTGGTTTAAAGAACTTGTATGGAAATTAGAGTTAGGTGAATAGAGGTATGGTGCACATTTTAAATAAATTGGAACAAATGTATTCAACATGAAGGAATGGTCACCTTTAGGAAATCGCCGCGGTGTACTAAGTCAACTGAAATTGGTATTTCCGTGAGGACTTCAAAGTCTGCCGAAACAGTAACAACGATGGCTTCAGTGGCTTTCAGTGACAATAGCTTTGACAGGGCTTCAGACGTTTTCCCCTACACCAATAAAAAATATTTATATTCCACAATTCCACATTAATAAAGCAAAATAAATATCAACTATTGTACTCGAACATCATACTTGCCTTTGCAATGTGTTCCAACCATCTTCCCAATGAGACGAACAACAATAGCATAGGTGGTGTGTCAAAAAAAGTCATCGGACTTGGATCGTGTGCCAGTATTATGGCTGCCAGCAAGACAATGAGTGAATAGACATATGAGATAGTTGTTGCCAGCATAATAAGAACGTCCATGTTAGTAGTTCTGTGCTTTATAGCTTTCCATGCCGCCACATAAAAATGTCGACCGCCAACGAGCTGCATACAATTCATGATTAGGTTTTATGTCATTCCCACAAAATGATATAAATTATTGAATGATATAAATTATTGAATCATATAAATGACATACTTGCACAGGTGTAGCTAATAAGAATAATAGCAGGTTTTCAAGTGAAAGACCAGGTATAATGCACATGGGAAGCTCACACTTCGAATAGTCATGCTCATGTTCCGCTTCCATGTCCATTGTCAGCATAAAATACATCATGATAATCATACTAGGGACACCGAACACCAGCGACACTAAGAACGAGTTTCTCCATTTTCGTGTAACGTCTCTGTGGTCGAGATGTGATACATCTCGACTGGAGTCCAACTCCGCATCAAAACCCATATCCTATCGAGAACAGAAATATCTTGCATATTGTATAGGCATGCCTTAGAAGATTTCGTGGTCGCCTAAGACTCCAAAATATGGGAAACTTACACAAATGCCTTCAATAATATCTCTTGGTCCTGTGGTTTCGGGGTCATACTTAAAACGACCGAGCTGCAAGGACAGTGATACACTGGCTGATATTACTCCTTTCTGCTTCAAAATATGAGCTTCAATTGAATTAACACACGAAGAACATGTCATGCCCTTGATCTGTATAAACGAGAGAACAACCCGACCATTTTGAAAAAAGATTAAATTATTATTTGGTTTCTTACACATGTATATGGTTGGCGCAATTAAAATCCAATCAACGTTAAGCAAGAAATAACAAAGATTTTCGGAAGAAATTATTGTGGACAAATCTTTAGTCATCAGTCGATTTCGATTTAGATAAAATGCTCATTTGAAGTTTAATCCCACTCAGAACGAGTTATATGTGGTGAAAATATTTTAAAATGTACTGAATTGGATGCTATATTTTTCATTTCAACAAGTTTTTCCCACATATCAACTTCAAAGGTTACACTGACTCACAGGTAACCGAACATTTCATTTTTACTACATATTCTGGCGAACTGAACTGAAATATTTAACTATGTTAAACTCACATGAACTTTGACTTCTCCCTGCCCGACCCGTTGGTCTTCGATAACTTCGGATGGAAATCCCATGTCAGAGATTATATTAGCAATTTGGGACGGTAATATTTTGGAGGCATCGTATTTGACTTCTGCTTTTGCAGCCATTAAAGCTACACTGATACTTCTGACACCTACAAAACAAAATTGAAAATGTGGGCAACTGTTACATCTTAAAGTAAGGATCCAGCCGTGGGAAATTGTGGTATGAAAAATAAATAAAAAATAAATAAATAGGTATGGGTTCAAATAAATACACGGGTGACTTTTAAATTTCTTTCGTTGTGTTCTCTAGACTTTCTAGAAAATGCCTTCCGGAAAAACTAAACAATAACCATGAATACCAGTAGTAACCAAATGTAAATGCCGTTGAACAGCTAAAATTAATTTCCTAAAAATTACTATTATTTTTATGATTCAATCGTTGCAATGCCATGTGTGCAATACAGATTAGCAAAAAAAAGTGAATTGCCTGCAGATGTCAAATATTTGACATCTGCAAAAGAAAGAAATTGAAAGCGATTTAGTTCATAATTGCAGGAATAAAAATTTCGAACGGTAATGCCTTTCAATGACTGGGCAACGAATATCAACAAAAATCTAGCAAGGTCTCAAAGTCAGAGTCAGAGAATTCTTTATTAAGAGCATTTGGGACGTTTTCATGTTATTATTTATGAACCTGAAGAATTTAGGAATAATTGTGCAACTATTGATTGCCATTGATGCCACGTCCACAATAGAGATGGGGATGTGGCCATCCCCATCTCTTAACGTTATGTGGCCACCCCCATCTCTTAACGTTATGTGGCCATCCCCATCTCTTAACGTTATCTGGCCATCCCCATCTCTTAACGTTATGTGGCCATCCCCAACTCTTAACGTTATGTGGTCATCCCCACCTCTTAACGTTATGTGGCCATCCCCATCTCTTAACTGAACTGTTTTCGGTACAGATTCCACGAGGTATGGCAAGATTCCCTTCGGTTTTGTGACGACATTCTTCACAAGTTCGTCAAGTTTCATCTTGACATTTTTCATCTCCAGTTGTGTGAGGGCGTCTAATGTCCATTTTTCCTCATTTCTAATATGAGCCATTGAAACTTCTAAACTTGGATAGGTCATAACTTTTGTCCAATTGAATGCCCTTCTGTTTGTTTCCTCGGCGGTTGGTTGCTGTGCTCAGAGTCGGTATCTGAGTCGTAGTTGAAGTTGTCGATACGCTGGGTTGGAATATTTGCAATGTCCATTTTTATTACGATAAGAGGTTAAGGTAAGGAACACAAGAACTAGTTTGGGGTAGAAGCTACTTGGGGACATACATTCCTTACGGGGACAAAGTTATTTCTTTAACGGGCAGGAATATAATCCGAATGTTTCTACTTTCCGCTGTCCAACCCACTTGCAACACTACCAAAGTACGCGAAATTCATTAATGACCTCATTTCAAAAATTCATAGAATCCCCTGCCCCTGATGGGGGTGTATTTTTAAATTTTTCTAACCATTGACCAAAATCTCTACTCTCAACGCTTTCCACTATCTGAGAAGTATTATGTAAGAATTCATTCAACACTTGGCTCTTTATAGGTATTTGTATAGTTGATTCAAACTAATTTCCAAATAATTTGATTTTGATTTCCATGGTTATATGTTCAATGCATCGTTTGATTTGTAAAAACAAAGAACTAAATCCAGCGCAAAATAAGATGGGAGAAACCAGTGTTAACAGTTTCAAGAGCAACACAGCAACATAATTCCAATACACCTAATTAACTCCTAATTAACTCAGACTAGCCTACATGGTGGCCAATCGCTTTCACTGATAAATTGACTTCTTGCATCTTACAATTAAAATAAAACTCACCATCAATCTTTTTGGCACACTTCTCGATGGCAGCTACACAAGAAGCACATGTCATTCCGGTGACTCTAAGAACGCACTGTTCATAATCAGTGTCTT
This sequence comes from Protaphorura quadriocellata, assembly GCA_034698945.1. Lineage (NCBI taxonomy): Eukaryota > Metazoa > Arthropoda > Collembola > Poduromorpha > Onychiuridae > Protaphorura > Protaphorura quadriocellata. The sequence continues at coordinate 6,829 of JAQGCA010001224.1, forward strand.
CAGAGGAGTCCGCACCCATATCCATGTTTAAAATGAGTTTAGAGTCTTCCGACTCTTCACCTGAATTGCAATGCATAAGAGTTGAATTTTACAACAAGCTGTATTTTCACTCACTCCGAAGAATTTTGTATCATTGACTTAAAAGATTGAAATATTGAGACACAACTCGACGACATCCTAACTAACTAATACTCATATCACATCGCAACACATCACATCACACTGTTTGTGAGTGATTAATTGGGGAATGAAATAAATATAATTTATTAAAAAGTTAAAGGCAAATGATTGATGGGTTTGTGAACACGACGCATTCCCGTGTGTGGTAAATGAAAATGTTACATTAGTTACAGTTATAGATTTCCAGCAACAGCCTTGGAACAGCTGCAAATGCAATCGAACGTACATTTAAGGATACATTACATCCGATTAAATGGGATAATCAAGTGTGACTCCTGGCTCAGACTCATTTCATTCGGGTAATGGCAATAGTGCTCAAGTGCAGAGTAATCACAATTATCCTAATCACTCCTCGTCACCAGCGAAAGAAAGAACGTGGTATACCATAACGTAACGTACCTAAATCAATTGCCAACCAATCAGTCAAATGTGATTTTACTCCTATTCCGAAATGAACTGAACAACTCACACAAGAGTTATTTTAGTAACACTTAAAAATGAAGATTGTCAATTATAATTATCGGATTTTGTTGTGATATTCTACATAGTCTTATTGATTTGGGGGGAATGTCTACTAGTTTTAAATGAAAATTATTGGTTTGGTCTGCCTCTTCTCCTAACTACACTAAATGTGAACTACATGATTTGATCTGAAATGAATTCAACCTAGTCCTCTCCTCAGTGCACCTTATTTCAATGGACTCAAATTAAGCACAGGTTTTCTCTTCCGAACGCCAGGGTTGCCAGATTCCTCTTTCCACTCACTCTTACTTTAATTTGTACCTAAAATGAACAGTATTAGTTTAATTGAAAGAAATACCAGGAATTATTTGTATTCGTACACTTAGTTTCTAACACGTACTTTGAGTAATAATTTTTGAAATTATATTCTAAAATTTAAACAAATTGTTATTTGTATCCCTTGTCTGTGGGCATTCTTCGATTGGAGGACAGAGGACGGTGACTGAATAAAATTATTTTGGTGTTAAAAAAATATAATCACTCCTGCCTTTAAGATTAGTTTAGATCGTCGGTTGTCGGTTAGTGCTCGAATCGAGTCGAGTCGGACATTTTTATGACTCGAAATTTTCGAGTTGAGTTGAAGTATGTGAGTATGAGTATGACTTGTGTGACTCGACTCGATTTTTTCGAGTTGTATTCTCCTATCGATATAACTAAGCAATTGAATGACATTGATGAATGATCAATCAATCAATCAATCAATCAATCAATCAATCAATCAATCAATCAATAGTTGTTATAAGTTCTAGTTCCCTTCTAAAGTTTCCACAATAATTGCACTTCTTTTGAATGAATTATCCTTCATAATATGGAGAATAAAAAACTGAAATCCCTTAACAACGAAGAATTTCAAGCTGTTTTACTGTAATTAAGCGAGCGGGGCGCAGCGAAGCTTTTCTGTTCCACTAGGTGGTCCGAAATCCATTTGTATCTCTCCCAGAGTGGTTGAGCACTTTTTTGTCCAGACCTTTTCTCTTCTCCGAAACTGCTGGGCCGATCGGGCTCAAATTTACAAAGAAGGTTCCCATGCGGTGTGGTCCTATACACAAGGGTATTTTGGACCGACTTTTAGTGTTTGAGTATTTGGCATCGGATAAATTTCCATAGCAACCGAGTAGTTTGCCTCTCGGTAGAACTGGCGTAAACAAACTCTATCGTTGCTATGAGAATTTTACCCGTGGAAGGGTGATAAAATGATTGAAATTCCGGAATATTTGTTATTAATTGTACGTGAAGAATAGTTAAATAGTCTTTCTTCTAGCCATATACCGTGTAAGGTTGGGATATCACATTACGGGGTCCAGGGGCAGATCCCCGGCGGGGCTTGGGGGCGGAGCGCCCCCATTTAAAAAGAGAGGTTTAACACTAACATCGTATTATTTTACTGAGCAAGATATTTTTTTACTGTGCAATTTAATTTAAATCTGCCGTGAAATCTCTCTATTCTACTGGGCGATAAAATTACACCATTTCATTTTCAAAAGACGGGATGATGAGCTTCGCTTCGCTCGCTTTTTTGTGGCACCACCGTTGACGGGATGACATATTCCTAGTATAAAATTATTCGAAATTTAAATGGGTATATATAAACTGGAAAAACGAAAACTTGACGAGTAAACTAAAAAAAAGTTCCCTTACATGATGGGGAGGAAATGCGGCAACCCTGTCAATAAGCGTAGGTGAGCTGATTTCGCGCGTAAAATAGTTTGGGATTTTTACTTCGAAAGAATTCGGAGGCTGAAATTCGGATTCAGTTTGAACCTTTGAACCAGTCCCAAATTCAATCGCTGTTTCTGACGAATTCAGGCTTTTGTGAGAGGAAAGTGACCTGCGACCTCTTGGGTGCTGTGAGATGTCGTCAAGTGGACGATTTCGCGGAAGCGATGGAGACTGGATTTGTGGGGAACCCGAGTGAGTACTTTTTAACATCTTAATTAAACATACTTGCATGCCATCCAGATCCAACCAAAGGTATGTTTCTGCCTATGTAAAAATGATAAGACTGTCATGATCAAAATGTCTTGACAACACACGTTACCTTCGCACAAGGTTAGCCTATAACTCCTTGGAACTAGAAATTTTTTTTTGGTTGGGGCAGATTAACATAGGTGTGATCTTAGATTATAGTTAATATAACTCGTCTATAACTCGGAGTTATATAAACTTATGTATAATTTAAGGGTGTGATTGTGTGATGGTGTAGTCCCGATACCGACGTGTTGACCCGCGACGGGTCATATAAAATAGCACCACATATCGTCATGTACTGTATGTAGCCATAGGATATTTGGTCGAGCATTCGGCCAGCTGTCAAATACCACTATTCGTTATAGCTTTAACTTATTACAAATATATAATGTCAATTACAGATGCGGAAACCTCAATTTTGCAAGACGTAATGCCTGTAATCGATGCGGAAAGGAAAAAGTGGAAGAATCATCCAAGAAGAAACACATTGGAATTGAGATTGGGAAAGTGGCAGCTGAAAAGAGTCGTGGGCTGTTCAGTGCTGACGATTGGCAATGCACGAAGTAAGCAAAATTAGACTTAAGACGCAGTCGACCATATGCTTGTAAACGCAGTGTAAAGACCAGACCTCAGATTTGGGACATGTACTGTACAACAATAAGGAAACTAAATCTATCTAGTGAGTACCTGACGGAAAGATTTTTCAAGAGAAACTGAGTTTTACATACTTCTTTGATTTTTTAAAAATATACATATTAACCCATGAGAGATGCTAAGAAAGATTTTCATTAAAATAGATATTTTAGTAATATATTTTTTCCCCATCCTATTTTAATGAAAATCTTTCGAATTTCCTGAAAACCAGCCTGTGGGGTCATCCAGCAGATAGCTCGTGTAGAATTTACAGAATACTAGCTATGCGTTAACTTTCCGAGAACTCCACCTGGTTGTATGTATTCCAAAAACAAAGATTTCGTAATTTGATAAAATGGTGGTTCAAATATCACATGCTGCACTTGGATGCCCATTCTTATTTCTTTTCATTTCAGTGCAGGTCAATTTAAATAATTAAGTATTTTGATCTGGACTGAAGTGGAATGAAATAAAAATTGGCGTTGGAGCAAACTCAAAGTTGAAATAAAATTTGGTTCATTGCATTGCGAGAGTTCATTCACCTCATGCATTTACTGGGCGTAAGTGGATGGAACCTTGTCTCCAAAATCATTTCATTCAAATCAACCGTCAAATCTCATTCATTATATTTTTTCCGTGTACAAAATTATCTTGATACACCCTCTATGGCCTAACTACATGTCGCTGATATCGGCCGTCGTCATGACCTTCTGAATATTTGCAAAAAAATAACAGCTGCCCCTTAAGTATTTATTTTTCTAATCTTGTCAGCTTGTCAGTTGTTTAGTTGTAAAGTATTGATGTGCAATCCGATTAGAATTTGGAATGAGATATGGGTTATGGGTTAGAAGCTAAGATAAGATGTTCATTACATGTTGAGATACCCCCTCGCGCTCCTCGTCTATACCTCCTCGTCACCGAAGGAGACGATACATACCCCTTTTAATAAAATCGAAAAATTGACAACGGAGGCGGATAAAATTGACAGTAAATTCATATTTTTAGTCTGATACGAAATGGAGAGGAAATAAATTTCGAACTATGAAAATGCGCGTATTTTTGGCACTATTTAACATCCCTAAAAACTCGTAAAAACGATTCTACATGCACCTAATGTTAAAAAGCTCGTGAATAAAAATTTGCCTCCGGCAGCCGCTCCGCGGAGACCGCGCTAAGCGCGGATGTCGTACATACCATATCCCGTTTATCCGGGCCATACTCCTCGCGCAATTAGGTACCTCAAAAAGGTAAAATATTTCAATATTAGTGCTCAAATACTCAACGCATTTAGTGATTGACACATGTTGTGTCACTAAGTATTAGTCGGCTTTGGTATGACGAATACTTATATGTATGACGACGAAAAGAGAATAATTACAATACAGCTGCACTTGAAGAAAGGAAAATTGAAGGGGCGCAACAAAGGCTCATACCCCTTATCCTACTTGCAAAAGAAAACATATCCAGCACCTCAGTTATTATGTGAAAGTATATCCGAGGCCTCAGTCAGCCACGTCCGTGTCCGTTTCTGCAAATGCAATTTTGATTTGCTGCTGTTGAAATAAAATAGGAAATGACTTCAGATTCCGAGATTAAAGCCAGAAATTGCACCCACTTTGGATGCAGTAATAATAGCAATGTAAGAATAAAGCATGGCCAAATAATGTGCAGTGAATTTCATCTGTATGGTTTGAGCCTTTGAGCGGGATTCGGAGAAATCAATTCTGTCGAAATGAATGAAATTCGTACCCCAAAAGGGAGGAGTCTGAAACACCCAGTGTACCTCCCTATAGCTCAAACGACTATAGACTCTCCCTTGGGGTTGCACCAGAGGATATAATAATGTTCTCGGCTTTCCTTTGATTTCGCTTTGCGTATTTCTAATCAAGTACAGATAATACAGAACATATCGTATACCGTAAACGTAAATGACCGAATAGAGCCCTGGTTCCGTTTAGTGCTCAAACAAAATCCGGGGCTTTCTCCAGCTCTGCTCTATCCGTACCACCTAGAAACTAATAGAGAATGTGGTGAAAGCTAAGAGTATGGAATCTGGCTCCTTCCTTAGAGAGGTAAAACATGGTCCTCTTGTTTACAACAGTTTATTCTGAAAAGATTGACCAAATAAAAAAAGCCTTTATCTATCTATCTGTTGTCACCAGACCAAGCAAGGTCAGAGACGGATTTGGGGGTCTTCCGGTAGACGGCGCTCGGCGCTGGCGTTTCATTTCCAAAGGCGGGAGTAAGGAAATACACACGAGCTATTCCTGCTTACTTTCAGAAATGTCGTGGGTTCGACGACGGATGGAAATTATTAATCTGTAAACTTAATTTAATTCGATTTAATCTTAAATTCAATTGGAAGCGTAACCTAGGGACTACGAAATGACTTCTCTATATATATTCGATACTCTTAGGGTGAAAGTCTTTGACCTCTGGACCTACCTGAATGAAGAGAGTTCCGGTGCTCTATTCGACCAATCGACCATTCACGTTAGCAAGCTCTTGATGACGTTTGTTTCCGCCATTTTGGTTTTACTTATCGACAATACCAACCATTCACACATTTCATTTCAAAATATCCAAACTTGCTTCCAAATGCATATAGGAAATGGTACAACTACTCCCCAGGTCATTCTGGTATTGCCCACCCTTGGAACACAAGAATGACTGACTTTTAATATAATCGTGAGATCGTGTAATCGTTGGATGGTTTGAGAAGTAAATAACATTCATTAATCGTACATGTATATTTCTATTAAGGTGTGGAAATGTTAATTGGGCCAGGCGTCAACAATGTAACATGTGCAACGCGCCAAAGTTTGGGGAAGTAGAAGAACGAACTGGTTATGGCGGAGGTAGGTACATTTACAAGTAAAATCCGAGTCATATTTGTGAGTACTAGTAGCGAGTACTTGAGTCTATCTGTCTAGTCTATCATGAGTATCTGATTTCAAATGGGAGTTTAAGAAACTACAAACTGGTAATCCATATGGGATGTGACCTAAATGTTTACCCTGGATATTATATCAGTGCTCTGTCAGGGAATATGAGTGTTTACTGTACAAGGGAGAGTCAAGAAGTTCTGACCATTGGAGTACCTCGGTTGGGCAAAATGCTTCAAAATGTATATGCAATATAAAAATACAAAGCAAATGTATTTGAAATTCGAAAATGTTTGACGTCTAAATTACAAAATACCGTATTTCGATTACATTTAAAATCACAAACGAAGATTCTCTTTTTCTAAAACGTGAAAGTGGGTAATAATTATCGAAAGATCGTTCGTTTTCAAAAGAACCATGAGTTCAAACAATGCGTTAACTCAAACTTCGTCTGCCAGGACGGAAACTTATTAATACAGATAACTGAAGAGTAGATATAGATAAATAGATGTTTTTTTATTTCAGTCTTTTCAGAATAAACTGTTGCAAACAAGAGGACCATGTTTGATAACAGATGAGGAATAAAAAAAATACTCCGTATGACTCTCGCACACACTGCGCCTGTCATTGTCATTCACTTTCCATTTGGTTTAGAGAATTTCTCTCTAAAGTCTAAGGTCCTTATTATCTTAGAGGCATTTTTTTAAAGATTTTTGAGTTATACGTAGACCCGTCCCTCTTGATGTATTCTGTCATACCCACAATGTTATCCAGTACCTACAATGTGTCGTTGTGGATCGATTGAGTGGAATTTCTTTGATATGTCCATTGACTGCCTTCACATTGAATGAAAATGCAAAGGTGTCCCTTTCGTAGTTTCCAGTAACATTCCATCCAAATCAGACTGGTCTGGCCGTAACAGATGAGGAATAACAGAGACCGAGAAAATATTAAAATACAACAGATATCACCTTAACTGATCAACAAAATCATCATTTACCCTGAACAAGCCGAGTCAAATTCAAAATAACCCATAAGTAACACAGAACTCGCCATTATCATTAAATAGTTGAATAACAATTTTTAAAAAAATCGATAGTTAATGATTGTTCGTCGATTTCAAGCTGTGATTTTCATGTTTACGTTTTTATTTAACATTTTAAACAATTTGACCAAAAAAGAAATGCTGGGTTCATAATAAATAACAGCAGGGAATAGTGCGGGGTTGATGGAAGCCGTTCTACGGGGACAAACGATAGGAGTATAGCACGGCCGGAACTTTCGACCGATTTTGGAACAAATGCTTTCGATGATAGCTTTTCAATTCACTTATAATTTTTTCAGAATTTTGTCGCAATGTTGAGTCTAGAGTCAGAACTTGCTGACCTGCCCTCGTACATATAATTTATTGTACAACTACCTAACTCATATTAGTTGTGAAGGAAAAGTTTACCTAGTAATGATTTTTCTTTTGCTGTTCAAAGTGGTTGGATTTCAGAATCTGGAACGTTATATACTTATAGTGAATGATCTATTATCTTCATTATTATTTCATTCAGGATACAATGACCGTGGAGTAGTGGAGTACGTTGCTCGAGATGAATCCGATGATGAGTATGACGAGGTAAAGCTAGCTGGTTTTCTTAAGTGTAGTGTCTGCATTTTAGTGTGGTTCCAGTCGATGATACATTGAGACACCCTGTTCTGGAACTTATAAATAATTAGAACCCCCTGGTTAATTCTTTATGAAGATGAAATTAATGCAGATAACACCAGGACAGGCGAAGTGAAGTTGCTGTCTGATATGGTAGTAAGCGATACCGATATGCAAAACTAGGAGAACATCTGCGGTCGCGAATAGGAATTACATTAATGGCGACATTTCCAGTCCTATTTCGTTTGAACTCAAGAAATGCTAAACCAATTTCCAAGAAAGACTTTTTGACAACCCAGTGACCGACCGTATAATCCGATAGTCGGAAGTTTTCAAATTCGGTTATCTAAAGTTATTTTCTCCGGCAATGAATTCTTGAAATGGTTCTATTTAAAAAAGAATATTTCAAAATGGAGGAGGATCAGATTATGCGGTCGTTCACTAGATTTGCAAAAAGTTTTACTTGAAAATCAGTCAATCTGTTTTAGAGATTTCGGAAACAATTCGACAAAAAAATATGCTTGGTGAAACTTTCACTCAATAAAATCAACCAAAGTTGTCAATTTCTTAGAATGAGTATTTAAAGCGCTTGTGCCAATACCATAGTCATAGTCACCTTTATATGCCGGTGTGGGCCATAACGACTCCGTGGAATTAAGGTTTTCTTTGTCAATTGAAGTCAAACAGCCAGTAAAATAATGTATGAATACTATGTAATGCTGGTTAACTTGTCTTTAGTTCGGTCGGAAAAAGAAACGGTTCAGAAAATCATCAAACTCGGAAGACTCAAAAGAAGGGTCAGAGGCTGGCGATAATGTACCCAGTGAGGCACCCGACGCACCACCAGTTAAGGATTCAGAGGACGACGAAGAGGTCGTTGTTTCTAATATTTTAAATAACATTTTTTTCTAATAATTGGTGTGAGGCTTACTCTGTAGTCTGTACAATCCTATCCAATCTCTGATACGAATGTACTTTTTAAATTAAGGAAGCAAGTGAGTTTGATTTAATTTAACGGTTGTGAACAATCAAATATTGCAGGAGGAAGAGGAGGAGGATGAGGAGGAGGATGAAGAGGGTGACTTATCGAAATATGACTTGAGTGACTGGGGTGTTGAGGATAAGACTACTACGGACGCCGACTCAGATAAAGTACCTTCAAAGCGACGACGAATGAATCAGACTCCGAACCCATCGCGTTCTTCATCATCCAGCTCGGAATCCACTTCGACCAAAGAGGGTTCAAACTCTCAAAAAATAAACAAAGATTTAGAAGAAACAGTAAGAATTTTACGGTAGGCGAGATGGCAAGAGTTAAAAACAATTTTTCATTTGATTAGGACAGTCAGGAATAACTCAATAGATGCATGGTGAAAATGACAAAATGGCTACCTAACACTGACTAAAGAATGCAATCTTCTGAAAGTAAAAAGTAAAAAATAAATCTTTTTCTCAATTTTAAAATACTTCTCGGAATATGTTTCAAATATATTCATCAATGTGGATTCATCTGAACGATTTTGTTACCACACAGTTTAAAAATAACCTCCAGCGATGGTTTTATATTGTATTCACTTCACAAAATTATCAGCGTGACGACCTCGTAAGAGGATGTTGTCTTTTCTTTGTGAACTAATAATAATAATGAGGAGACGTGATGGGGCAGAGTGTTTTGACAGGTGGCTTGCATTTTCCCATTGTTTTCCTTATGTCATGCTACTGTCGGTCTCAGTCTTAGAAGCGCCAAGGAAGTCTTCGTAGAGCATGTAATTATACACCACTTGCCTCCTCCTTCTACCTCGATTGCGTCATGAAAGGTAAGGGGTAGAAAAGGACGAGTCGTGTGGTATATAATTGTGACCATGCGTAATGCATGGTAAACACACATGCTCTACGATTACTTCCTGGCGTTTCTAAGATTAAGATCGACAGTATGTCACCGATTATTACGTCATCCGAACGCAAGGTCATGACATAACCGACGATATCGAATTGTACAATTGAACAAATTCGGAATAGGATGACAATAATGCACGACAAGGTCACAAAATGGACATCCAATTTATACGTCTTCATTGGAGATACTTGAGATGGTTCTATTTTAATCTACCGTAAAATACCGGTTACAAACCTGGTGCTGGATAGTGAGCCGTCTCGAATACAAACCGGGTTCTCTACACCTTAACAGGGTTCTCTTTGGCTCGCCAACCATTGTAGCCTCGCGGTTTTCTAAGTTTCAACTTTTGAATTCCGTAATTTATTCATTAGAAACCGGTCTCGAATACAAACCGGGTCCGAAGGAGGCTAGTTTAGTTAGTAACCCGGGTTTGTATGCGGTATTTTGCGGTATTATAAAAATATAAAAAATACACCCATTTAGTTGACATTCATCCGAAGGTCTGGTCAAAAAAATACACATTAATTGACCTAGCCGCTGAGGCCGAATCAAACATCATCGCGTATTTTTGGGTTGCTTCCCATTTGGCCTAGAGGTTTACAACGTAGGTACCATCTAGTAGTAGGAAAACCCAGTGGAAAAAAACCTTCAAAGCAACCACCGGGAGTGCATGTCCGAGGAATCGAACCCCAGCACAGCGAGACAGAATGGGCCAACCATACCATCATGCTGCAATGGACTTGCTATTTCGCGGTATTATTGTATTGTTTGAGGAAGGATTGGAGATGTGCATGCGTGCGTGCGTCATACATTGCTGTTGAGAATGGGCCATCCGTGCAGAAAACCCGAACTACGATGCCAGGTGGTTCTTTTACGTTTGAACTCGGCACCCATTCAATTCTATTTTGTTCAATTCTCACTCTCAGTCGATTCAAGGTGTTCGAAATCCACTTATTCGGTTTTCGTCAGTCGAGTGCAGTGTTCGAAATCCACTTATTCTGTTTTCGACAGTCGAGTGCAGTGTTCGAAATCCACTTATTCGGTTTTCGTCAGTCGAGTGGAGTGTCCGCGTCGAAAACCCGTATCGATTTAGGGTCTAGTCCTTCCGGGTCAAAGTAAGTTTGGGTAGTGCGTGAGTTTAAGGATCAAGGGTTGGGTTGGAGGAAATAATTTATATGGGGGTGGGAAAGGAAGCACTCAAGTGAAGTCGGGCACTGACCAAAACCGATGTCCCGTCCATGGAACGGGCATTCTGCTAGTCGTATATAATAAGCACGGCGTACGTTCGTGATTACATTTAAGTCTGCGTGCGGTGTAATGGTCGACCATACCGCATACCGCGAATACCGCCCGGGGTCTGTTGATGATATATGCGTAAGTATCCAGCCGATGTAGAATATATCGTAATCCGCTCAAAGTTCGCGGGAATGTTCCCGGAATGTTTCCTGGGAATTTTACAAAAAGGATCAAGTTGGAAATCTCTCAAAATGATGTCGAATCTGAATATTCGAGGATTGCATGAAAAAATGAAGCTATTGCACTATATACCTGTTGGACTTCCAGGATCAACATTTCAGAAAATTCAATTACAATAGCGGATCTGTCAGATAGATTTATTATACGAATGTCATTGAACGTTTTCTAATAATAATTTTTGTACTTCATTTAAATTGAATTTGTTATGATCTTGAATGGATTAATCTGATGACTTCAGTTGTAATTTTTCAAGCAATTCGCTCTTTAAGAAAGACAATTTATAATATAATATTTATTAAATATACGGATTAAAGTTGCAATCTAAAATGATAAACAATTGTTTGCGCAGCCTTTAAAAAAAATATAACCGGAGGTTTGATTCTGCCATTGGCCTTGTCAATTAAACGGTTGGGTGTAACCCATGACCCCCCAAGGACATCATCATTATCAAACACTAAAAAACGGAATATTAAATGTTTGAAATTCGATTTTTATATTCAAATATATAACCTTTGTCTTTACAAATTATCAAAATCAACAACACGGATTTTACATCGAATTTCTAAACCAGATTTACCACGAAACAAGCTAAATTGGATTGAATTTTCTATATAATGAACATGCAATATATTATACACATATACAGGGTGGCCCGTAAGTAAGTGCGGCACTTTGAATGGATGCTGCCGGGCCGCGTATTTCCATACCGTACTGTATCTCGGCACTTTTAGCCGCGTAGCATTGCTTCCACATACTGGAATGTGTATTGTCTTAACCTAACAATAATTTGCACGAACTAACCTAACTACGCTAAATTAAAATTAAATTATGCGACCAAGAAGTGCTA
>JAQGCA010001225.1:0-18876 GCA_034698945.1 Protaphorura quadriocellata
AAATAATATAATTGGGCGTGTGTTCAGTAATAACGACTTTTCTCAAACTTCTGACTTCCACATCTGGCGAGAAAGTCCTTTTGTTCATAATGTGAGTTCATCCAATTATTGTAGCCATTATTTTACGCTCAATAAACCCAGAGTTTAACTAGTGACATAGGCTGTCCGTTTTAGTTACACTGTCTGCAACATAGAGTCTCAGAATTCCAGTGGCACTTTTAACTGCGTCTACTACTTTTGAAACATGCTGTACAGAGTTCCCCATGAACGGTTGAGTGGGGTGGAAGGGAAAGGCGAGTAACGACAGACGGCATGGGATTTCCAACTCCAGGATTGAACGTGGCGGGGTCAAGGTTAGGTCGACTGCTGACCTAAACCTGAAATGTGCGATCAGTGTCGTTCACACGAGATTTTGATTGGCATCAGGAATCAGTGGTATGAATTTCAAATTTTTCTAAGAATATCCGAACTGACGTTCCCCTGATTAGAGTTATGAATGTTTAAACTTACCGGCAAATTCGGGAATACCCGGTGACATTCTATGTTATCTATATGGAACTCCTTTTATACGGACTACAAGCTACATTTAATCACATCATTTTTCAAACTGCGGTGTGAATGAAACATTAATAACAAATTAGGACTTTTTTTCTCAACTAAAAATAAAAAGAATATCATGACAAAATGACATTATAACAAAAATTTGTGAGTTTGATCATTATTTTTAATATTGATCACACATTATTGACTACATAATATTGAAAATTGATTCAACCATGAAACGAAACTTGACTGGAGTTATGTTCATCATTGAGAAAAATTGTGAGTTCGAAACTCGACGAACAATTGGAAAGGTTCCCTTCTGAGTTCATACAATAAGAGATGTCATTAAATGTAATAAAGCGTTAAAAGACACATGGTTTTAAAATTTTGTAGTGGAAAACTAAATGTTTTGTTCAAAATAGTCTACATAGTATTTGACTAAGGTGAAGTTCACATTACTGCGTACGATAATAAATGACAGAATGGAGTAAATGCATAGAATGACATTTTTCATATATAATTGTCAAAACAACGCAATGAGTTATGTTACGCTTATACCATACCTTTCGTGTGCACGCCTCACACATTCATTTCATTGTTCCCTTTATTACTTATTCAGAACCTATTGATTCCTGACTCTCCAAACTCAGAAGTGAACGGTGAGAGGGATTCTATTATTTGAATTGCAGGAAATTCAGTCCAAGCGTTGCGTAATTAAACACACAGCTTTCACCCGAATTAATAAGTCCACATTCACAAAATAATAGTCAGGTATGTTATGTTTACAAACTGTATGCAATATTTTCGTTACAGTTTCGAATCCAGGAAGTAAATAGATTTTTTTAATTTTTAATACAGGACGCTCTGCGCCTCTCCGTTTTCTACAAAAGCTATTCAGTATAGTCATGTGTGTGGGTTCAATCGTCATACTCAACTAAAGTATCAGTATTCCATGTGCTCTCCTCCGTGTTCTTTCCTAACGTTGTCGAGTCAAAAATTCAAATTCCATCCAATATTATGTGAATTCTTCTGTATTTTATTTAATAAAATTATTACATAGATGAAAGGGATTTTCTTAACAATATTCTAATTAACACATATAAGAGATATATAAAGACAGAATCTTTTTACACGCTGAGCATATCGATTTATTGACATAATTTTACTCCGTCTCTCAACTCGGTTGATTTTCCTGACTTGGAATCAGTCATACCGGATGCCTTCATTGTGACTCGTGTTACTATTTCTAATAAATACAGAAACTACATAATAGCTGTCAATTTGTTGAAGTTTTCTTCCAAAAATGACCACGGGCACTGCCGTTTTTTCAGGACGGATTGGATTACTCAGGATGCTTACAATTGTAAGTTGTTTAATTGTACAGTATGTAATGCATATTTTAAGTTGAATTTGCATCATAAATTAACGTCTCAAAATCTTAATCCCATATATTATCTGATGTCGCAAGTGTGACGAAAAAGTTTATCTTTTAGGTCATTGGAGCATTGGATTTGGCGCTCTCAGCAGACTCATTATTTCTTGAATATCCACTTGAACATTTCTTTGTAGTCATTGTCATCATCTCCCTCTTGGTTTCATGTTTAATTGTGTTGGCCAAACTTGTTATGGGTGCCAGTGCCGACAGATGGAAGAGACTTGTAAATACCTACTATATTATTCCGGATGGTGTACATGCCGTAAATGACTGATTAGTGCCCTGGCGCCGTAAAAAGCTTAGAGTGGGAGGCAAATTTGAGTAATGCCCGCTCCAAATTCAGCCGGCGTCTCAAGGCACTGCTTTAAATAACAGTTCCCGCGGCTTGGTTCGGTCAATTAGCGTTTGCGGTATTGGTTGCGCTTAATACATAATTCATGATTCAGTATTTACGTTGTTTACTTTCTTGTAGGATATATCTTTTCACACCTTTGCTTCAATGGGACTATTTATGGGCGGAGTGTGCATACTAACCAGTGTGTTTAGATTTAGTAGATCACAAAGTCAATTGTCATTGCTTCGAAGAATATTTGCTGGGGTGAGTTCAACTTTATTCAATCACAGATGTCATATTTTTAATGAAAAAAGGTTTTCAAATTATATTAATTTTCTATTTTAGATTTTTGGCATCACAAATTCCATTGTGTACGTCTCGGTTGCATTGTTGTGCTGCGACAGATCATCCGTAGAGCGGAGAAACTGAAACTGCCACTTCTGAATTTGTGTCAACTCGTTATCGCAAATATTGAAGTTTATTTGTAAATTTTATATTTTAGAAAATAAAAAGTATTCTATTGGTCACGAAATGTATATAATTGGGGTGTATGCAGTACCGGGCTAGTGTTCGATTCGAGTGGTCCTCTAATTCTGATGGATTCTTTTTTCGATTCTGGTTATTTAATTTCAATAAATAATTAGAGTTTACAATTTAGTTCGTGTTAACTCCGACAAGATTGTTTTAATTCAGAACAATGATCACTTAGCTGATTGGTCAGAGATGTCCAGGTTTTGTGGCGTATGCTTTAACCCATCCATCTTATCATTCAAACGACAGGGCACGGGCCTTGCACCCCAGGTGTTAGAATCGGCTGGTTTTTATATGTTGTAGTCATTGACACCCTGACCAATAGTACTTATAGAGGCCACAGTCCGAAATGGACTTCCAGTGCAGTGGCCATGAACGTATTGACTAGTCGTTCTGTCTCAACGTCAAAAATACCTAGTGTCGTAAGTTGAAGACACACAATAAAGGACAAGTCTGGTTACCGGATGTCAATAGTATTGTACTACATCCTTTAATTGTAGGAACTATTTTTCACTTTGAGATAACGCCATGTGTGGACCCTTTGCAAATATAAAATCCCGCGGTGTCTGCATTATTCACTTAGTCAGTCTAATTACGATAATATAAACTAGTGAAACCGTGATCCATTTGTAACTATAGCAGAGAGATAAGCATAATCAGGCACAACCATATACCCAACGTTCGGAAGACCCAGTACCAAGAAATGCATGGTTATTGTGTGTGAGGTGTAAAGGGGTTGGGCCGACCGGCCCGGCCTGTTTGGTATTTTGGACCGAAACAAGAACACTTCACGGGCCAGGCCGGGCCGAAAGCTCACTAAAGTTTAAATTAACGGGCCGGGTCCGGCCAAAATATCGAAGGTACGGTTGTCATTGAAAATGAGTTTAAATGGTAAAGTCAAACAAGAATTTTGACTGGGTGGTTGAGTCCATGTATTATATTATATATTTTTAGTCCTGACCTAATTTTTTTCAGTTCTAGCTCAGTGTTATTTATTGTAACGTCCACCTAAAACATAAATTTTTTCACTTCTTATAGGTCACCCTAAAGCCTTATATCGACTTAAAACTATGACCATTGAGTAATTCTGGATGGCTTATCGGGAAAACCTTCAGAATTCAAACAGTCGATTTTATTCGTTTTTGATTTCAGCGACAGTGGAAAGTCGAAAAGTTCTTGTGAATTCAAAATAAAAGTTGTTGGTTTTGCCCTTGTGTCCTTCCACGTTTACTCGTTCGAAATAACCAAGACAGTGATTTCTCCCAAGCAGGAAATCTGCAGTAAAAATTCCCTTGGATTTAACTGATTCTACAGGGTGATACGTTCCCTTGGCCCCCCCCCCCCTACCCATGGCCAGCCCAAACTGGTGGAGTCAGACAAAATGTGAGATATGCATTTTGTGGAGAATCTTATGACAGATTTAGGGAGCCATTGTGCTTGAAGATCTGATACTCGTAGCGGTGCTGACGAGCGTTTAAGTAAAAATCGGCATGAAAAACCAGATTTTTCGACGGTATTTTGACAAAAACCCGCCCAAAATTACTTTTTTTGAAAAATCCGCCGATGCCATCTGTTTCGCAATAAGTTTAGGCAATTTTCAAAATTTTATTAGACCGGTTTGGTAAAAGTCGATTTTTTACCGGCGGGGCGGCATTCATATAAAAAAATCAGATATTTCTCTCCAAAGGCCCTGCCAGTGAAAAGTCGATCTTCTCCAAACAGGTAATAATTTTCGGCGCGATCCGTAAAAAATTCAGTTGAAAAATTTATTTTTTATGCCGATTTTTACTGAAACGCTCGTCGGCGCCGCTACGCGTATCGGATCTTCAAGCGGAATGGCTACCAAGATCCTTCATGAGATACTCTACAAAATCTAGATATCACTTTATGTCCGACTCACCCATTTTGGGGGAAGGGGGCAAAGCTGACATGTCACCCTGTACATTTCATTAGACTGCGAATTATGGCTCAATTTGGAAACTGGATTATTTATTTTGAGCTCACATTTCAAAAAATGAATAAGCCAAAATATGAGTTATTTAGGAAATCTAAAGCGCGGCGTACTAAATATTTCTATTATTGTATCAGTTTATCTAATCATGGATGATCCCAAAAAGTCAAATTTTCAAACAGTTTTGTGATAGTAACACATTAAAAATTTTTTTTCGAACAGTTCGTCGATGTCCGTTCTTGCGCAATTTTTGAAATTCTTTTGCAGGCTTGGAGAAAGTCGATTCTCAGTTCACATGCATTAAAATGAAACAATTTAATTTCTCCAAATGAGTCGCCAGTAAAAACTCGACTTTCTCCTAGCCAATTTTTTTTTAAAGAAATGCACAAATTTACATATAGCAAAAAACATGACATGGACGAATTTTTTGAAATTGTTTTGGGCGTGTTTTTGTCAAAAAGAAAACGTTCGAAAATCTGACTTTCACGTGCATCTCAGTTTTTCTCCGACTCGCCTTGATTAGACGACGCAACTGCAGCTCACTGTTTATCAACAATTTTCCATTGAATTGTACAGCGTGCCTATTTGTGCGATCAGTTACAATTGGTCTGAGGCCTCGAAGATGAACTCGTTCAATTTCTTATGGCAAGGATATCCCGATTTCACATACAAAGTTATTACACATATATAGGAAAACCTATGCGTGTGCATATGCATACATATGCATAACATATGCATGCACAAATGCATGTACATATGCATAAGGGATAAAATAAAATCTTACTACACTCATTCTGAGGGGTAATCTCAGATTATCCGGCCAAATTACTTGACCCAGCGTTATGTGCTACCAAATTGACATAATACAGGCGAGTGTTACGACGTTGCCATTCTATTTGTTATTAGCTGGTATGGGGCTGTTTCCGAATCCATCTACAGCAAATAAAATAGCGCCCGGGTTAAGCTTGGCGCGAAAAAATCTGTGGTAGTGGCATGAGCTTCTCGGTGGGCATATCTATGTGGTGTTCAATGGGTTATTTAATTGGACTGGGTGACAATTAACTTATAGTGCTGTCGAGCTTCATATTACTAAAAGGAATATTTAAAATTTATGAATCCGGAACTCATTTCCTTCAAGTGCGTGCATGAAGCAACAGAGGAATTTATTATATTGCCATATGTATACAAAACTTTAGCTAATCTGCCCAGTTAAACTAACCGTGACGTTCCAGCAAAATTACTCTGGACAAACAGAGGTGCGCTAAACTCAGTTACGCCTTACATTTTTCATAATAGTCACTACAAAGTGCGTTTTTCTAATGTCGCTGACTCTGACTCCACTGAGAATAAAACACGGGTTCTGTACTGGAGTAGAATAACAAAATGACAATAAATCCGATAATTAAAAATCCTGTCATAAATCGAGTTAGAAAAATAAACCCGTAAAAGAATAGGCACCCCATTAGAAACGATGCTTAGCTGTTATTTGTCCTATTGGATTTAACGATTAATTGTTCGGCTGCATTTAATAATTTAATGCCTAGCCGTTCAGCCGACTTCTAAACGACCGAACACATAAGTTTTTTTTAGCTAACTTTCACTTTCGATATTTAAACCATTGTTTCTGGACATCTTTATCGCGAATTAAACTGTTGTATTAGAATTGACGTCAATGCTTATTTAATGGCAGTAGGTAGTGTATAGGATCACCCGACATAATCAAGCACCAGACTTAAGTTAGAACAAGGCAATCCGATTCGTGCGTACTCACGTAAAAGTCCAAAATATATTTTGGGAATTTCCCTATTGTGTCGTTTCGTCTCAGATACATTAGTATTAATTTTTCCTGACGTTTGTAGTCCAGTGTCTAGTATGTTCGCCGCTAAAATCATAATCTTCTCAGGTAATCGGTATAATGCGTTTCGATTAATATTTATTAAGACATAGATCCGCTAAGACGGTGTGGTTTCGAAACAATATGGTCATGACTTGAACCCCCTCCTCAATATCTATTATTACAAGTACTGGCATTCCTTGATTGAGGACATTGGTCAGAGCTGTTAACGAAGTATCCTTACAGTCCTAAATAATCAAACTTGTAATGCATATATTTTTATAAGAAAATTTAGGGAAAGAGCAAGGTACTGATAAGCACGTACAGTGTCTAAAATAAGTATCGACACCCCTCGCACCACTCTCAATTGAGCACTTCTTATTTCCCAACCATTATTATGAAAATTTTGACAAAAATATATTTTGTAATAAAACGCATTGAAAATTACAAAATGTGGAGAAATTAGTATTACTCCCCTAGGATTATCGTCAAGGCGTCCAAAAACCACACACAAAAATGAAAAATAATGCAAAAAAAGTATTGTCACCCTTTTTATTTATACGGTCAGTGTTACTACATTTTAGTCAGCAATGTCACCCAAAAAAAAATCTTACTTGTCGCGGCATCGATTGTTAAAAATAACTGAGTTTCGTCGAATTAAAAAATTGTACTATGGAAATAAGAATTCGGAATGGTGCAAAACGGGAACTTTCTCCGAACGACAGGGAAAGGATTATTACATTATATCAATAGCCGATCAAAATGCAACAAAAAACAATTTTAACGTGCATACTATACCTATCATTGTACGAAATTTGAAAGTGCACGATATCGAGTGAATTATAAGAGTCCAGGGAGAAAACGGAAGACGTCGGATAGACCGTAATATTTTACAGAAAGTAATGACAAATAGGCGCATATCCGAACCAAAGATAACTGTGGAACTCATTTAGAGTAGTGAACTTGTCGGTTGGACTACCAAGGTCATTTTCTTATCGATATTACCTAGATTACCTAGACCATTAGACGACATTAGAGCCCCACGCGATAACAGAGCCTCCGCGATGTTTCGGCATTGGCTGTGGCCATCATGGATTTATCTATTCGCGAGTTTCCCTCTGAACTTTAACCTTTCAATCAGAGCAGAACCTGTCGAACATACTCACATCTGGCCATATGACCTACATCCAGTCAGTCGCACTGAGGGTGAATTTTAGGTTTTCTTGCATTATGAAATGTAGGGCTTCCTCCGTCAACTCGGTCATTGAACCCTTGTTTTCGATTATTCAGAATTTAGAATAGTTTGACGGCTTATGAGTGATATAGTTACTTCAAACCCGATTTTAGGGATACAGTGGCCATTTTTGTAAGAAATATTGAGTGACAATACTGACTAAAATGTAGAAACACAAGAGCGCATAACTGAAAATAATGTCAATACTCCATTGCGTTCTTTTTCAATCTAGTGTGGTTTACGGGCGCTTTGACAGTGTTTCAGGAGGTACTATATTAATATCTCTACAAATTAAAATTTCCCGTGCGTTTTACGACAATATATGGTTGTTTTTTTAATTTTCAAAACAATGGTTGGAAAATAAAAAGTGTTCAATTGATAATGGTGCGACGGGAGCCATACTTATTTTACACAATGTATACTAGCTGGCGAGGCCGGGTTCGGCCCGTTGGAGTATACTCCATGGAATTGTGTGTCCTTCTTGGAATGACTGACCATCCCTACACTATTAGTGGTTAAACATATAACACTTCGATCTGCCAGTTAGAAACACTGATGTTCCCGACAGATTTCGGGAACAGATTTGTTGCGCCTGTAGTAGGTATAAAGCTAAGTATTCAGTTCGGCGTGGAAAAAATAGAGTCGCCCTTCTCGCGCGTGAAGTTAAAATTCCGTACTGCAGAGCGGAAGCAAAATATTGTTCATAGGGATATGAAAATTTTTTGTTTTCTCTCGACATCATTCGCTTCTGCTCATTACATTTTGCATCGAATGAATGCACATTGATTATTCATATTACTCAGTACCTTGAAACACTATAATATTGCAATTCAACTGGAGACAAAAAGAATACAGTCAACACTAATGTTTCAAGAGACGGACGCCAATTAGATGTCGATACTGCAATTTACAAATATCCTTGTTCACACTTTCAGCAATATTTGCCTTCACAAGAAGTGACCGTGAGGTTGCTCTAATATTTGGAGTATTGCACGAACAGTTGGACCTAATCTGCGCCACAGAGAATTCCACGGAATCAAACTTCTGCCAGCTTGAGAAATTAGAACAAAATGGGACGGCGAACATGGTTTTGCGTCCTGCACTTTCTATCAATATAATGGGATATGAGCGAATTTCAAACCACACCGCCGAGTGCGGTGTTCGGATACTAAATGTTAGCCTAGAAGACTACGGAAATTGGAGCGTCACGGCTATTGGCAAATCGAATGGGGTCACGTACAACAGGAATTGCGAAATTATAGTGAAAGAAGCAGGTAATTCTATATATTGTTTCTAGATCGGAATAAACTGTGTGTATCCGGTTGTAAACGATGCGTACGTATTTCAGTCCGGCCAACAAATCCAGTAATTAAATACATTGAAAATGTACTTGATGCGGATTTTGACGGATCTCCGTCAAATAATACCGTTGACATAAAATGCTGTTCTGAAGGGGGTGTTCCAGTTCCCGAACTGGCGATTCTGTTTGGTCTGACTTCATAATATTACACTACACAAACTTTATTTCTAATATTATGATAGGTTGATTGTATTTACAGATGGCGTCAAAATCAATAGTACTTTAACTGATACTCAGTTCGAGCACGTGAGAACTTGCATAACGTGGCCGTCCGTCACTTTTGTCTACGCAAATGCCTCAGAAGTCACGTGCCTACAGAAACACGTAACTTACGATGGAAACTGGACAGACAAAGTATTTGTGTCTGTACTACGTAAGTATTTATTTTACATACAACAAAATAATTGACAGTGACAGAACTATAATTGAAGGAATTAATTGTTCTGATCAGACGGGCCTTTCCTCGTTACCCGAAACGATAGTACTCTTAACTTTACAGTTACGGGTAACCCGAAACCAACGGTTTCTGGACTACCGCCATGGGTTCGACATGACTTCAAAGAATCTATAAAATACGTCAGTTGCCATAAACTACTAGTTTACATTATCAATTTCCTTTCTTTGTAACCACATTTATCCCTTGCATTTATATCACAGGCCAAAACGTGGGACATCATTCTGTCACCAAACTATGATGTTGTTGGCACTGCGAACCTAACCTTTAACATTAGTGTGCACAATACGTATGGCAATTTGATAGTTGCCGTTACAATAATTGGTCATCCTATTCCAACAAACCGGGAATGGATTTCCTTCCGAACGGAGTTTTCTGAATTGACGTCCTTGGGAACAACTCGTTCCCCTCAAACAGAATGGACAACGCGGATGACGACCCCATATCCATCGCAAGATTTACGCAAACCAGGTATGTGGTCCATTCAATTCAGGCAAAATGTTCCAACACCAAATAATAGCTACAATGATTATCTATACGTTAGTTCCGGCTGAAGGGAACAAGGATGTGCTGATGACTATCATCGTTTCCGGTGTCGTTTTAGCTGTTGTAATTGCTGTAATCGGGGTTACCAAATGGAAAGGCTTATTGTGTTTTCGTAAAATAATAATCACTTCCAACACTAAAAGTATCTTAAATTCCAGTGTCGCCTATAAAACTCATGATGAGTCAATCTGTCTTGAACTAGGTTAAATTATAAGCCAAAGTCTATCACAACAAAATGTAACGCTTGCAAATAGGCTAAGATAGAAATACTTTGCATTTTCATTAAAAATCATTAATACAATATTGTTTAATACAATGGTGACAATAAAACGATGTATGAAATATGTCTTCAAATACTATATTACTCTAACTTTTAAATGGAAATGAAGAAGAAAAACTAATTGAGTTGCCTTCATGAGCAGGTCGCTACGCTCCCACCATTATGTGTTGTAGTTCAAAGTTATGTCACGTGAATATGGGGCTAAAAATTATATTTTATAAATAGGGGGGGTGGATAGGTGGATTCAGCGGGTTTGGATTATTCACTCGTCCAATTCGTGAAGGTTATACTATTTTGTTGATTTTTAACGGAGTAATCTTGGCACGCAAAACAAGCGTGATTTTGAAAATCCGATAGTATTGTGTGATCTACGATCAAAATAAATGGATTAATATAATATGCGAATTACAATGTAGATGGAAAATTTAAGTATCACATAATTTCAGACTTCTTCTTTTGTGTTTCGGATACAAAATGACACACTACGTTCAAACTTAAGTTTCTTGACTTAACTTTATTTAAATAATTAAGATAGAAGGCAACGGAGTAAGTAAACTCTATTTTGCTTTAATAACCTCATTATGCATTCTTTTCAAACAACTAAAAGCCAATTAGCACACTTTCTACAAAAACATATTTTTTTCAAAAATATTTTTAAAAAAAGTAAAAAGGGTCGGTGTGGTAAAACTCGCCGCCTCTGGTTCTGCCGATACACCCCTAGTGTTTAACTACAATTTTTAATTAAAGACGGCTGCATATAGACCTATTGGCACACCGCACGTGGCGCGTCTTAGCACACCGCCCCTATTTGTTACACTTTTTGGAAATATTTTTGAAAAATATGTTTTTGCAGAAAGTTTATTAATTACTTTCTAGTTGTTCAAGAAGAATGCATAATGAGGTATTTATGTACGTACGTATACACTCACTTACTTTGTTTTGTTGACGAGGTCAATCCTCCATAGGTCAAATTTTTGGCCACGTCTAGGGTAATTCCCCATTTTTTTGTAATTTATCAGATTTTAGTTTCTCTGAATCTGCTTTACTAAATAACTCTAAATTTGATTTTGCGAAAGAGAAGTATGAGAATAAATGCACTTTCTTGGTTTCAATCAAGGAAGCTTTGGATGAAGGAAATCCTGATATTTCACAAAACTAAAAGCTTGTTATTGTACAAGGTGGGCCATAAGTAAGTGCCCTCTTTTTGAAGGGATGCTGCGGGGCAACCCGTTGTCGGATTTGTATGGGGATTAGTTTCCTGGATAGCCCCTGCGATTTAAAACAAGATAGGTATCTCACGTTGACATGACCTGTCACTAATTAACGACAATCCAATTAATCGACTTCAAAAGCGGATTTTTCTGGGTTGGCATGACAGAATTTCGACATGAGTAATCGGGAACCTCGCCTCCAACGTCGGAATAATTTTTTGGCCAAATGTTTCGGTTGAACTTCATTCTCTACAACATATTGAATGTTTTTCACAGAAGGTTTCAAAAAGTTTTAAACAAAATTTAATTTTCTTTTCATTTTAGAAAAAATTAATTTCTTGAACAGAATTATTTTTCTGAAAATTTTCAAAAAGAAATTGAAACAAAAAATTTAAACCTTTATTAAAATACATTCAAATTGTTGTAGAGAATGACGTTCAATCGAAACTTTTGGCCAAAAAAGTATTCCGGGCTTGGAGGCGAGGTTCCCGATTGCTCATGTCGAAATTCTGTCATGCCAACCCAACAAAATCCGTTTTTGAAGTCAATTAATTGGATTGTCGTTAATTAGTGACAGGTCATGTCAAGGTGAGATACCTATCTTGTTTTAAATCGCAGGGGCTATCCAGGAAACTAATCTCCATACAAATCGGACAACGGGTTGCAGGGGGCACTTACTTATGGCCCACCTTGTATATACAAAAAATACGACCACAAGTTTTGAATATATCTTCAACAACGCGTATGCCGGAAACATACGCGGTAAACTGACCTTCGTTTTCCAAGGTATTTCCTTGAGGGTTTAATTAATTTTAAATAATTGCATTTTTAACCGAATTAAATTCTCTTTAACCAAGAATAGAAACGAATTCGGATATTATTACAAGAGGGTTGCATTGTCTTTGGTCTGCCTAAAAAGTCCTTCCGAATAGAAATAATAACTGCATAGAAGATAAAAAATTTATACTTTTTTGAAAAAAAAAACTTGTTCATTATTTTAAAAATCGAGTTTTGAGTGTCGCGTGAGCCGATAGCCGATGACATTTTTTATGGTTTGGGGCAAAGATCTTCCAGAAAAAAAATTTGGACGAGATCGAAGAGGATAGTCTCACATAATTCCCTCGTAACAAAATAGCAAGACGTCTTGCGTCACTTTTATACATAATTTGGATCTGGATGCATGGATGATATTTTTACATAGACAATATTTTAATTAATGAGTCAGCAGGTGCGGAAAGGAGCCAAACTATAAATGCCATGCCCTTCACATATCAGCTGTAAATATTATGGCAAAGAATTTCAGTTCTCATTTGAGAGGAGGAAAGAGTGGAATAAAAGTGTCCAAAGTATTTTGTATTTAAAAACAGGTAAATTCTATATTTTATAATAAAATATTATAAACATTTATAATTATTGCACTTAACCAATTGATTTAAATAATTTGAACTGTACGTATTTGACATTCGACAGAAGTGTCGTGCGTTAACTCCGAATATTCCTACACAGTAAAGGAAATCAAAGTGTAAAATTCTAACAAGGGAACGACTCGTGGTGCCGGTCCAACCGAGACCCACCATACACTTCTTCACACCAATTGGGATCCC
Source organism: Protaphorura quadriocellata (assembly GCA_034698945.1). Classification (NCBI taxonomy): domain Eukaryota; kingdom Metazoa; phylum Arthropoda; class Collembola; order Poduromorpha; family Onychiuridae; genus Protaphorura; species Protaphorura quadriocellata. Next base: position 13,318 of record JAQGCA010001225.1, read on the forward strand.
ATGACATGAAAACAGTCAGAAGTCGCGTGAACAAATGAAGTACTTTTTTGGCTAATCTTGGTAAACTTGACTAAAAAAAATCCTGAGGTCCTCCCTCCGAAAAGAATGAAATCCTGTGTATGAATGCATTCTCTTTCCGGCGTTTTTCATTTCGCGTCAATGTTGAGATATGCCCATCAGATACATTACAGAAGATCTTCAAAAAATTCAAAATATTCTTTTTCGTCAAGATTTTGATTGGATATACCAAACAACTTAAGGGAACTCAAAATCTTGATGAATTTTTTTTTAATTTAATTTAGGCCAAAAGAACAGTACTTCATTTGTACACGAGACTTGTAACAATTTATATGTCAGGGGATATCCCAATTACCACTATGGGCAGAAAATTAAGTCCAAAACCAAATTCGGTTTTTCCGGTAAAATATTGACCGGCGACCAATTCCGTCTACGGATTCGGATTCCCGCGGTCCAAATTAGTGAGTAACAGTCAAAAACCGAATGCTCCCCTTCGACTCAATTTTCTGCCCATAGTGAATTGGTGTGAAGAAGTGTATGGTCGGTCTCGGTATGGACGGCACGTCGGGTCGTTCCCTTGTTAGTGTCTTTTATAAAACGATTACAAAAATTAAAAAGGAAGAGCCGAAACGGATGGATTTGGCTCGACTCCACTAATGAGTGTGAAGACTCCTGCGGTGTTGGAAGTGGTTTGATTTGTATGGGCCATTATGTCTGGGCTCATTGGATTAAGTGATGTAAAGTGGTGAAGTGAGAAGACAGTCAAGTGGAAACATGGGTTGATTTAAAATCCTATTTTGCGTTCGCATCCGGGGGAATATTTGATTGCGTTTCATTCCAGTCTACATTCCTAAACCCAAAAAAGAGCCATAAAAATGTCATGCTCCAATACTTAGGGAGGTCTAGGTACCAGGTCGACGTAGTGTCTCAACTATTCCAATATTTGAAATTTCGAATTGAAGAAATAAATGAATTTCTAAAGTTCTCAATTTTTGTTCATTTGTTTAATTGTTCAAAAGTTCAAAACAGTTTTTTTTTCAGAACTAGACAAGTAATGCCAAGCGTATTTGAGCACTTGATTCATTCAGATGCGTTATTCCTTTGCGACCTCCAAGAGGACTACGCTTATAAAGTTGGGAATGATTTCCAGGAGGTGGTGAACAATTCAACCAAAACGTTAAAAGCCGCACTACAATTTGGAATCAGTGTGGCTCTCACTGCATTGCAGGGTAATTACTTGTATCAAAACAACTGGCAGGAGAATATATTAGCTATAGCAACGTCATATATATCCGCGGAATTGGATTTAAAGTTGACATGGATTTTTATATTTGCTTAACCAGGAATGGGACAGATTGTGACGGAAATTCAAAGGGACTTACCGGAGTTTCGGGAGAAAATGATTGTCAAAATAAGATTTTCCATGTGTTCAAGTCCATTGATGGATTCATTCCAAGATAAAAGTTGCATGTTTCTCTGTGGATTTGAAACGCATGAAGCCATGAAGGACACAGCTTTGGATTTAATGAAATTAGGATTCAGCGTTGTCGTCGTCACCGATGCTTGCTCTTCTGCCTTCAGTGGGGACGGGTAGCGAATCATAATTCAAAAGATGTCTTGTAGGGTGAGGTGTGCTAATTTCAGCCACCATGGAAACAATGTGCTAATTACGGCCGTTTCTTTACTACGTGAGTTTGGCAACCGAGAAGTGCTCACAAATGGCGGTGGCGGTTATTAGCTCACGTTTTGAGGTTATGGAGAAAGTAACCGTTGGACGATAAGTGTGCTAATTCCCGCCTATCATAATTCACGTGACTCCACCAACGGACTTGTGAGGCGGAGACGGTGTGCTAATTTTAGCCAGGGGGAGGAGTTTATGGTACACTTTCCCACGGCCGTTGTAATTATCACACTTCACCCTACGGGTAGTAAGTATATATTAGCTTGGGTCTGATTTTACAGAACTCGAGCCTTTGAGGATCTTGAGGGAGAGGGATGTCATCTCATGACAGTTTCAGAAGCACTCGTGTCCATCCGCACATTCAGCACTCCTCCAAAGAAAGACCATGCAATTGACGCGAAATCTGGAAAGACGTGTATGTCTGTATGTATGGGCACAGGTTACACAATTTTTCATTCATATAATTTGCAGCTTGCCACGAAATGAAGGGAAAGGAGAAGAGACATGAAGAAGATTTGGAAGCCATTTCTGGTGACCATACTGAAGAACATGTTTCGTTCAAATCACACAAATCCAACTCACCGTCTTCGGATGACTCTGGTCATAAGACACGCAAGTCAATTTTCGAAAACGGGCAGTCCTCATCCAGTTGGGACGAGACAGACACTTCAAGTCAAAGAACTTTACGGTTTCGTCGAAGAAGAAAAGGGCCGAGACAAGAACAATCTCCTTTTGGGAGACGAAAATCTCAACTGTTCACTAAGGGCGAAAAAGTTGACAGGTCAAAATCTAGAGGAAGACGTTCGGCGACTGTGCTTAGTTCCTCAGAAAAAGTATTAGAAAAAGAGAGAACAAATGTCGGATTTGTTCGTGTACGGTCAGCATTTGACGTTCAAATGAATTGGAAAAGGTCTGATCGCACTTGGAAAAGACAAGTTTCATCTCGCCTACACAAGCTTGAGAGAAATTGTGCCATTCAATGAACAAACCGACTCGTCTTACAATTCATACTTTTTACTCACTCGCATACAGTGAACCATAACAACAAATATTGAAAAGACTTTTGACACTCATTCCAAATGACAAATACATCAATTTAAGCACCTCGTATTAGCAAAAGTATGTGAAGCACTGCAAAGTCCAAAATGCACAATAATTCCGTCACGTATATCACCATGATAAAACCAAACTATAAAAATTCACTTACAAGGGAAGCTCACGACTTGAGATTGAGAGTAGCACCTTGACCCTTCATTCAATTTTTCACACCATTTGGGATCCCTTGACATGAAAACAGTTGAAAGTGTACAAATGAAGTAAACTTTTTTGGCCTATCTTCGAAAATTTAATTAGAAAAATTCTGAGGTCACCCCTCTGAAATTGTTTAAATCGCGTGTTAAAATGCATGCCGTTTTTGGCGTATTTCATTTCGCGTCAGTGTTGAGTGATCCCCATTAGATGCATTACAGAAGATCTTAAAAAATCACAATAATTTCTTTATTCAATATTCTGAGTTCCCCTGAGTTCTTTGATATATCCAATCAAAATCTTGGAGAAAAACATTATTTTGAATTTCCAAAAATATTCTGCAATGCATTTAATGGGCATCTCTCAACATTGACGAGAAATGAAAAACGCCGGTAATAGCATACATTTTAATACACGATTTAAGATATTTCAAAGGGAAACCTCAGAATTTTTTTAATCAATTTAAGACAGAAAAAAAAGTACTTCAGTTGTACACGGGACTTTTAACTAGTTTCAAGTCAGGGAATCCCAAATGGTTCAAAAAAATAGTTCAGACAGTACACTTTCAATCAATCAATCAATCGGCGAGTCGATCGTTACATCTTCAATTTCACATTTTTGAGGTAAGCCGGGTCTAAACTATATGATACTATAAGTATACCTATCTACGTATCTAGTGTTAGGTAGTTTTAATGAAAAGTACAGTAAATTTGAAACAAACTTTTACATTTTGAGTATCAAAATTTTGATGTCTGTTCAGAAGGTGATTATTATATTGCACTCGCGTGTATGTGGCGCGGTTCCTGCGCAGCAAAAACAAAACGAAAAAAGAATTGCAGTACGAACTTTTCGATGGCACAATCCTAGCAAATGCATTCATTTCCTCTAATCTATAATCTTATCTGCTCTTGATTTGTCAAAATTTAAAGAGAAAAAAATGAGATTAAAGAAGATTGAAAATCCAGAAGCAAATAAAATTTTCGAAAAAGAATATAATTTAAAAATAATTAAAGTAAGGAAAAATTTGAATTTCGACAAAAATTAAATTTTGAGGCATTTCCAGATAGTCACCTTTAGGGTGCTTAGGAAAAAATACGGATCAACGAACCCTTGTGATGAAATCTCGGCTTAACGCAAGTTGTGGAAAGAAATTACTAGTTGACCACGTGTGGTGGGGCGACGATTCCATGTTCCACTTGGATGGAGCAGAGAATCCTCATAACAGCCTCGATTTGCTGGGCGTCACAGAATCCCAAATGTGGAAGAAAGAACTGAAGAGTGCCGGCGTTTGTGTCAGGCCAGCGATATCATCACAACGACTAGTTGACCTGTACTTTTTCTCAAGAGCCGAGAAAGACCATGACTCTGAATATGCTCCAAATTTTGTATGTTTCTTCAAAATTACAATTTTCTCTAAAAAAAATCAATTCTTTTCAAAATTCTGATTTTTTTTTAAATTACAATTTGTCTTAGTCCTAATTTTTCTTTTTTTTTAATTCTGTTAAATTTGAGCAAATGGAGGAATTGCTTAAATACTGTCATTGGATGTTCAACTAGCCCCAACCGAGCACAACACATGCTGCCGCAGCTCTTCGTTGAAGAAATCAATTGTTGCCATTTCTGCCGGGCACAAATGAAAACGGAGGCGGTTAAAACCGCCATTTCGGCCACATTTCCGCCGGGGGGTTTTAACCGTCGCGTAACACTGGTGTATACAGGGTGCCGGTGTGTACGGAATGACCGGTGCGTGGTTACGCATTTTCATGTTCACGATGACGAACATGACGAACCAACCTTTTAAAGTGTTAAAAATCAAAATGATCTCTGAACAATACTAGAGTATATCCGAAAGATAATTTTACCAAGGTTGTTCTAGTTAGGCAAATCATGTTGATGTGGAAAGACATATGTATACCATTTCTGTTAGAGAGGTATCTTTTAAGACATTTAGAGACGATTGTACCTTTAGTCGGTGTGTTACCAATGTTTAAGTTACCATGACGAGTGATGAAAGATGTTGCTCCTACTGCTCTGAGTCTTGTGCCAAATGCAGCATCATTTATATACCTCTTAATTTGTCAACATTAATATTTATTCCCTTTTTAAATAATATGGCCTAATAACATTAAACAGAATTTGTTGCAAATATACTGAGTCGAAATGCCACCGCATTACAGAATTGCGGTGGTCATTAATAAACGACTATTAACATGTAGTTAACGCTGAGAAGGCTTTGTTGGAATTTGTACCTGATTGTATTGCAATTAAAATATTTGAACGTCTGCACAGTTTCTGAAGACTTGAGCGGGGTTTGGATTGTCGCAGAAATCCCAAGCTTCCGAACCGGGATATGATGTTCTGTAGTTCCAACGAATAGTACAGCGGTCACACCTAACGCCATCTGGTAGTTTTACGACTGCACTGATGCTCCGTGTATCAGGACAGAGATTCCCGCAAGGTCGTGAGGAGAATGGGACACACACTCGGTTGCCATCACGAATCTGTTCACTAGCAGACAAAATTGGAAGTTTTTGGAAGCAGTGGTCAGTCTCTTCCTTGTAAGGACAGAGTTCGAACTCGAAGTGTCCATAATGTCCAGCTTCGAATACCGT
>JAQGCA010001226.1:0-18876 GCA_034698945.1 Protaphorura quadriocellata
TTAACAAGGAAGAGCATCGTGGTGCCCATCAAAATAACAAAAAACTTTTTTGTCAACATGCGTATGAACTAACCTAGGAAGGAAGGTTGTCAAGGAATTTTGGTTTTCACTTTCTTTTATGTAAGCTGATCATTGTTGGCCAATTGGAAAGATAGTACACATCCTCTTAAGAAATAAAAATTGGTATTTGCCGAGTTTGTTGTAAGTTTCAATTTATGAGAGAATTTTACATTTGTGTAATTGCAATATTTATACCAATTTAACCATTTCCTGTTTCAATTGAAATAAGCTTGGCCTTAATGGATTTGCAAATTTTAATAAGATTTCGCAGGGTGGTTCATCATTTACCACGTTATAGTAAAATTACGAAAACCATTCTTTAAGATTAAAATAAAATTCGAAGATATAAATCAATATGGCGGAGGCACGAAAATATTCTTGCACTACGCTGTACTGATAAATCCACTTTCGGTTCTTTGAATAAATGAAAAAGAATGTGCAAAAATCGAGGGTGACATAAGCCGTACGCTGATTGTCATTCCAAAATAAAAGTAGACAGTAAGAACAATCAATTCGTCCATTCATTTGTTAGGATCAAAATTAAGTGTGGAGGTAGAAGGATTAGTCTGGACGTGTTGGCTAAATTAGGGAGAAAGAAAAATAGTTGCTTATTTTAAAGGGGAACGGTTACGATTAGTCACGATCATTTAGTTAGAAAAACACTCGAGGAGTGCAAGTACATGTACGGTCATGTATAACCATTGGGAAATCTCGGGATTTAATGTGGAATATACTGAACGTGAATATTTTACTGATTGTGTAAATCATCGCAATCGAAGAAATTGAATAACGCAGAAGAGCTAACTTTTTTATTATTCTTTCGTCAAAATTGTGAGATCAACACTCGTAAGGTCTCGATTACGACGTGAAATGAATACCTTCCTATTGGTAACGATAAACTACATCTCATATTTTACTTATTCAGTGGCATTCACTACAGCACTTAATTTAATATTTTGCCCGTAAATATTACAAGTACAAACAACGACAGCGGATAATAGTAAGAGAATAGAGCCGAAGTACAATAATCGGAAGTGCTGCCGTAATGTTGAAATGAGCACGTTTTTAAACCGCGGGATTAATATTAACCAGTCCGTACACATTAGGAAAAAGGTTGATATACTGAAAACTGTACCGTGCTGGGTTCTGGGTCGTGGAACATTCTGACATCGATAAATCATTTTTGACTCTGATGTACAATCAAATCGAGAGAATTTGGACCGCATTTTTTCGTAGGAATATTGAAGGTTGGACTAATTCGTTTCGGCTAGAGCACGCTAGTTAATCAAGGAGTTAACCCTCTTAATTTTTAACTCATCTCACACAATGTAATCAATTTTATAGAGTTTACGTTTGGTAAGATTTGAGTGAACTTAAAAGTGAACATCAGTAAAACCTGCCATACGCGACCGGCTGAAAAGACAATATATCAGTGGGCGTCTAACACCGGTAGCCGGGCTTGCTACTATCGGCTTTTCTTCATTTTTGAATTAAGAAAAACTGCCACCCCTTAATTGTACCTGGTTTAAAATTGATCATTTTGAAGGGGAAGACTAACGTACACACGTACGTACGTTCTCGTTTAAAAATTCCCTTTGTCTCCATAAAATGAAAACGAAATTGGTTCCTTGTTTTAAGTTTGAAAGTTATAAAAAGTGATGAAATATTGATTTTCCTGGACTACTACGTGTAGAGAAGACAAGGGCTTGAACATACGAAACCCAAGCCCGTCAACTCAAACTTGTAATCTAATCAGTCAGTTAGTTACAAAACTCTCCTGAGTTTTGGCGTTTTTCAAACATCACTCGCATGCATGACTTCTTATTATGATGATCCAAGGGGGAAATACAGAGTTTGGAGTTTTTCGGCTTCCCTCAAAGCATACGACTGTCCAGATTAGATACAACAATGGAATCAACATGTGTCAAACGATTGTCAGTTCACCCTTTTGATCTTCATCCGCCGAGGTAGTCAATGTGTATTTTTATGCCTCACAAAAACATGAGAGATAAGATTCCAGTGGCCTGGTTCCATCTCACCTTTACACCTCAAGTGTTACACTTACAAACCAATGACGCCATAAACATAAAACTTTCATTTCAGTTTCATTGTTTGAATTTTTTTTAACAACCTCCAATTTGTAACTGAATATTTTATGAGGCGGTTATTCCATCGATTATGGTTTTATCAGACGAGAGGAGCGTAAAATTTCTAGTACTCGTGGAATTTTAGTGATAATTTGACAATTGTCAAGTTTAATTATTAATTAGCTGTCTGTCTGAAGGTTGGCGTCGGCTTATACGTCATTTTGAATGTCTCCTCAATATGAGTACAGCTACATTAGCTAAAATTGGTGGATTATGTCCCAGGACATATAACAAACTATGCAATGTTTAATAGTTTACCGTAAAAGTTGAAATAAGAAGCGGTTCTGAAGTAGCTAGACGGCACGGCACCTTATATTCCGTAACGTGAAAATGGAGAAAGTTTAGAAAGAACACACGATTTAAAACAAGACGTCGTCAAATATGGATTAATAGGAATTGAAACCGGATTATTGTTACACCTTCACAAAGAGAGAAATTGTTGATAACTGCAAAGTTGTTTCCAGAACTATTAACGTATCCAAAATTTTGTAAAGTCCTCCATTTGAATACGTCAATCTATCGGTAATTCCAGAAATTAATTATATACTTGACAGCATGAGAACTTTTTAATTTTCACAAGGTTTTAAATTCTGAGAAAAAGGTACCAAATTTTTTTATATATATACTCTCAGATTATATCTAGTTAGCGTATTATGCCGTCATTTTACGGGAATTGACGTCAACCATCGACATCGCGTGCATTGCTGGAATAATTTGAGAATCAGTGCGATTTCTTTCGGGACGCCTATAGTCGAAGCTTCCAAAATTTAGCCTGTTGTCTGTGACATAATGACCTGCACTCAAATATTATCAGCACCAGACTGGTTATAAAAAAAGTTCCGGGAGTCGTGCTCGTTGAATCGCTTTCTCCGAAAGCTTTCACCGTCTTAAGCGCGTATATGCTTCTACAATTTAACGATATGAACCTGAGAACGGATGAAACTTCCTATCTTTACTCTTATTCGTTAAAGACCTGATTTTCAAAATTATGTAGGGTAACACATCTGGTATTGATTAGAAAATGTTTTACAAGGAGACATCAGTCTGGAAGGACGAAGGATGCTTTTTCTCTGGCAAATGCCGAAATCAAACATTACGTTTGCCGTTTGCCTGAATTCAATTGATAAGGTTGTTATCAATAGTTCGCCGTCATAAATCAATCATTTGACTTGAAGTGCAAATACTTTTCATGTTTCCCGACATGTTTTACAACTCTGGGATAATGTTGTCCAGAAGTAGTTCAGTTCAGTTGAACTGATGATGAGTTGGTTGGAAAACCTCTTGTTTGCTCACAAGGCTTTAACATAATACATGTAATTATAATTCAGCGTTTGCTATTATTTACACAACTTTCTACCACGGTGGTGGGATGATTCTAAGGCCGGCACATACATATTCACCCGTGTCATTGCAAATCATTTTTATTAGGTGTAGTACGAAAACATCAAGGATTTTTGAATTGATAGTTTCATGTAGCATGTTATGTAAAACATCATGTTTCATGTAATACAAATTTACTGGGCTTTAGATAATATGACGGCTAAATGCTACTAAATTGGAATAATTCCTGCCGAAGCCCAATTGCCCATCAAACGGTAAAAGATTACTTCATTTATTCTCGTGCACATAATGGATAAAAATGGATAACACGTTTAATGTCAATTTTGCAATAGTAAATATTCTAATTAACTTTGACGTTATTTTCATATTTAAAAGCCATATGGAATGATTAATTATGTGCAGCTTCGTATATATATATTGTCAGGTTTAAAAATGAAATGTAAATGAGTAAACTGATATAAAATATTTCTACAGGGTGCGGTTTCATAAATATTTGGAATTGAAAAGAAAGTCAGATGGTTGAATTTTACCTTCCATTCACAGTTGAAGATGAAAAGTTATCTTATCTACTAACAATTCTTTCACTGATTTTTCCTATAAAGTTCGTTTAACCTCAATTTTTCATCGAACCTACAAAGGAATATTTCATTTTAAAATTCGAGGAATCATTTTTGTTGGAAGAACGATGCTGTACGAACCCCGGATTTCTTTCAAGAAACCTCGGTGAAGATGTCAAAAGAATCCACTGGGCAGTATCGGAAAAGATGTGAAATCGAAAAGGCTGAATCTATTTTTCGGGGTGTTTCTTAATTAGCGATATTTTAACATTCTCTAACGTTGGAATAAATAACCTCCAACCACAACAAAGATTTTTGCTCTATTTGTATGTTTAATTACTATACCTGGTGACTTTGCTCATTGATATTTGATTGTTCTGCATTCTGGATACAATCGATAGTATTTAGACGAACAACCTAACGCTGTACAACAGTGATAATCATGTTCACAAATCCATTAAAATTTAATGTTTTTTGTGTTTCAGGTCTGGTTTAAAAATCGTCGTGCAAAATGGCGTAAGCGTGAACGAAATGCAATGAATGCCGCAGCAGCGGCGGCGGCCGCCGCAGATTTTAAGTCAGTTCAGAATCCCTTTACAACCACAAATCCATTCACTCCCCTCTACGAAGACCCTCTCACCTATAGCACATACAATAATTATAATTGGGCAGCTAAAGTTCCGTCACCGCTCCAAAAACCAGCTTTTGCATGGCCAACGGCCTCGGCCCTAGGATTTCCCCCATCCGGGGGGAATTCTCTAACAAATTCGAGTGGGAGTAGTCAAAGCACTTGCCATTATGGGGCTACCGCACCGTATTACAGGTGAGATTTATAGCACGGTCATTTTGAAAATATACTAGGAAGAAGATACAATTCGCTCTCCAACCGATTCGTTTCCAAATTTTGCTTTGGAAAGTGTTAATTCCTAATGAATATCTCATTTCTACCAATATCGGGTACAAAATATATATATTCGCATGCCAAGTACCGTAAGACCAAACGTTATAAGTCAGTTTCAGAAAGAAATTGATATACATTTGACGGATGAGTGAAATCTTATCTAGAGCCAGTGCGGAATTGATCTCAGGGTATTGAGTTCCACAAAGCGCATACTGTAAATGACGGATTAGAAGACTGAGGTTACGTTTATCCCGTTCAGGTCAAGGTCGTGGACTTTCACCGCTTTCTGCGTAAGGTGTAAGAGAGAAAGCGGGAGAAAAGTCCGGCTTATTATTTAATCGTTGGTTTCAATTATTCAGCATCGTCCTTGAATCGTTCATTTACTAACCATCCGTCAAGATGTGCCGAATATTCGGTTCGGCAGAAAGACGTTGCGGAACACGAATATTCAGCGGAATACCGCCGCTGTCGAAGGAATATCTCAAATACTCGGATGAAAAAAATGATCCTCCAAGCTCAAATGGTGATCTATGGGCATTTGTTCAAAGAGTTTACAACCGAGCGATTTTTCAGCTGGGATTGGTTCTGGTCGAATATTCGGTTTCCGAATAGAATAGTAACCGAACATTCGGTAAATCTTTGTGCCATCGGGACCCACCATATACTACATAAATGTGTGGTATACATACTATCGAATTTTTTTCAATTGAAAAAAATACACACAATTATTGGGTAACACGACGGTAGCTGGTATCATATCAAAGAGAACCACATACACATTATGGAAAAATGTACGCCATTCGAAATCATTCGATTTTTTATGTTGCAGTCCTTGGCATGCTGAACAAATTTTGTGAACGCCCTACCACCAAAAGTCCAGCCGTTTGGCCTCTGGAAATACAGTGCGGGGCATGTGCGATGTCGTAGAGTGAAAGTCAAAGTGAAAGTCATTGTACGCCAACGCACATGCCCAATAGTGTATTTCTAGCAGCCAAACAGTTACCCCAGAAACAGAGTTTTTGGGGTAGGGTCTTCACAAAAGTTGTTTGGGATGCCAAGAACTATATAAAAAAAATCCAACAATTTACGGCGGCTTCCTTCATTTCACCTTAGAATGAGGTCCTAACCAGCGCTAAGCCCAACTTAATACATATATACCTAAAATAGTTTTGCCATTCTGAAAGCTTTTCGTGACAATACGAAACGAAACGGTTGGAGACGGAGAAAATAAACTAGGAGCACGAAATTTTCATTTTTTAAATGTTTGCGTGCGTGTTTATACGAGAATGATACAAACGTCTACATAAACTACAATTAAAGAATTCATTGTTAGAATTTGATGCATTGACCGTGTTTGTCCCAGAAGCGTTGAGAATGTGAATACGAGTTTGGCCACCCTTCGTCTGAAGGCAAAACAGCACACGGTTGGGTTCTACCCCATGGGGTACTCTACTGGATCTACGGTCCCAAGTCCGGCCTCCACATCTTCACTGGCTACAAGAACTACGGCTTCCTCTTCTGCTTGTCAATATGATCGTGGGGCTTAAAAATAAACGGTTTCTGATTAAACGAGGATACCATTTTTGATTTAAAAAAACTAGACCGATTGATAAACCAGCCCTACCGAGAAGTCAGATAAAGTGTCCTGAGCACAAATATTTCCAAATTTCGAGTTACCAGCTAAGCTTTGCACTTCTGTGATAGTTTCAATGGAATATGCCCGGACGAGAAGACCATTCTTGGAATATTTCACAAAATTCTAACAATGATCCAAACTTTCATCTCCTTTCTCTCTTAAATGTGCTCAGAAATATTGACATAACCTCAGGGGTTGGATATCGAGTTTATCCGGTTTTTACATGATCAGTGGTTTCCTTGTAAGATAAACTAAACATTTTAATTTCAAGTCATTATTATCATTATCATGTTTGTAATAATAATATTATTATAATGTAAAACATGCTCCGGTACGTAATTTATAATTAAGTGTTGAGTGTGCGTAATTTATTGGATTCGTGAAAACCTAGTCCTTTCATTGTATTAAATTAATTAAACACCACCTGCCACCACCACCTCCGCCATACCGTATGTATTGAACTTATTACCTTTTATGGGGAATAATTACCAATATTGTGCATAATTAAGTAAACAAAACTAGGTTTGTGACATTTTTTGATTGTGTACGAATCTCAGCATTTTATGTGAGGTGCATCTAATAATAAATTATTATTTGTAGAAAATTACAGGACAGAAAATCGGTGTATTTTTATTTTAAACACGTGTTTTAAGTTTTTTAAGTGGTTTAAGCAAGCCAATGCTTTTGACTTCTAACATCCAAATTGTTTGTACACCATAGCGGCTTTCGGAATCTACAAGTGCCAGGCAAGGAACCACGGATTTGACGATGGACATTTTTGAAAAATTCGACCTTATACGGAATATTTCTTGAACCGATTTTATCCACAAATATCTACATTGCAGTTCGTTGTATCAGCCAATACCAGCACTTCGACTCAACGTTAAAAATGTGATCTAAACCCCGACTAGCATGAACTTTCATCTTTGCCGAATATATAGTTTAGAGTACAATTTCTTAAAGTCGTACGACATTAGGTATTTTATTTTGGTGACCTTGGTCTTCTGACTCTTCCGTAATAAGATTTGAGGTAATTACAAATTCGAAGTCAATAGCCAATTTAGACTTCGAAGCTCAATTCCGAGAATGTTTGAACTGCCAACGTTCGGACTAATATGACATAATGATAATCGAGAAAATTGAATGACATATGTCCACATTCCCTTAAACCGGACTTTTAATTTAGAAGATTTTAGACGAAATAATTAAATTATTAAACTGGAGTGCCAAAACAAGAACATAGATTTTCAAGTAACGTATTCATAACCAAGTTAGCGACTTCTTGAAAATAATAATAATAAAGATTCTGATATTTCTGATTTTGGATAAGCCAGGAATGTATGTTGCCAATCTTTAGGAAATATGTTCTGTTTAACCGTTACCAATAAGTACTCATACAAATTTTAACTTTTCAAACTTAATCACTATTAAGCAATATCAGACTTAAGGAAGCCACATCATTATTAGTAAACGACTAGACATTTAATCATGTTCGTTCGACAACCTCTAGCTATATACCAATTCAAAACCAGTTTGACATTTCTTCCAAACGGAGCCATCTAAAAATTACCATACTCTCACTGAAAAAATGAAATATTCTAGACTAGATGTATACACGCAAGCAGTAGCCAATCAAACATTAACAGTTGGGAGTTGAAATAAAATATTGAATAGAATATAATATCGATAAATCTAACAGACATTTACAAGAAAATGTAATTACTTTGTTGAAATACTCGGTAGATTTATTTTGAAGCTCTCTGAGTTCAAACTCCAGAAAACCTAAGCCGAATGTTTTTTATTCGGCGGATATTGAGTTTTTCCAAGCTCTACATTGCTCCTAGTCCTAACTCCTGGAGAAACAGAAGTTAATAAATGAAATTGTTCGGCTGCATTAAAAATCATCCCTGTGTTAAAACACTGAATTAAGAATGTCCCATCAAATGTGAGTTTTCCTAAGTTCTGAGTAAATGAGTGCCGTTTGGCTGCGAAATAAGCATCAGCAATTATTCGACTGAAATAAAATTCATTGCTGTACTCAAGCAAAATCAACGGAGGTTTCCATTATATGCAATGCACAATTAAACACATTTCAACAGTTTTTAGAAGCAATGGAAATTATTCGCCTTCGATCTTTCATCGAAACTGTGTGCTATGAGGAATCTTGCATACTATTAGAATAAAGAATCACCGCTGCACTATTTCGGATTTAGATTTCATAAACACAAGAGACAACAACTTTCAAAACGTGACACTTGGGAGAAAAAAGACAAAAGTTATTAATTTCTAAACAAATTCGAATTTTAGAAACATCGCATTTAAAAATTGGAAATTTTTGACGAAGCCGAGAAACAAAAGCCTATGTCGCACTCCGTTTCTTTATATTAAAAGGGAGTAACAAACAAAAAACTGAAGACAGGTTTCGTTCACTCCATTAAAAACTTCAGCCTTGTTAATTCGTGACCTCCTGGCCAATTAAATCTAGAATTGACTCTGGAATACTAGAGTCGCGGCGGGCCACGTTCCTTTTCTATATTTAAAATGCAATCCACTTCCTCTTTCTCTGTAGTTAAAATTCCATGATCTGGAAAACGAGTAGGAATAAAGCGATAAGTCAGCTACGCAATATTCCTAGGACCAGAAAAACAGGGTCACCGAATTAATACAGTTCATTTTTATGCGAGAATAATTTTCGGCGTGTAGAAAGGTGCAGACAGCCCTTTCTTTCTAGACAGAACTACTTTTTGTGTTTCCACTAACCGAACCGATTCTATTCTGCTATGCTATTCAACTATTGTGATTTAAGAATAGTAGAATATAAGAATAGTAAGAACGTAAGCGTTAAATAATTGACAGCTAAAAATCTCAGCGGATAGAACAGTCGAACCCAGGATTGTAGTCCTACTATTTCACGGAATTACGGCTTTTTCAGAAATCGCTGACAATATACACTGCGTTCGCCTCGTGTGCGAAGACCACGAACCTTCGGTATTCTATTTTCAACAAGTCCTGAGATTCCATTTATAAAGAAGTAAGGTCACTCTGCCCATATTACCACGCCAGTTTGAAGACCTAGCCGATTGCATTTTCATTATTTTCATTCTCAAAACTTGATTAGTTCAAGCAAATCGATTTCTGTCTCAAAAAAAACGAAACGATAATTGACTACAAACAAACTACAATTTTTTCTGAAATACCTACTCTATCACAAACTGACATGAATTCCACGATATCTAATTAACACTGGTAGAAACGGAACTGTAACTGTTTCCTTGATGTAAATAAAGTCGGCTCAAGACCATTGAAATTCCAAAGACATACTCTGTATTTATTTCTTCACATTTTGTAAAGAAAACAGCAGACAAATATGTAAAACTTATCCCACGATGATTCCAAGTGTGTCCCGGTTTACTGAAAATAAAAAACAAATTAATTAGCTTTCTCGTGTTGAAGTTAATTCTAGCACACGCAACAACAATGTTATGTGCAAAAAATAAAATAAAACCAATGCAAAAGGTGTTCACAGAAAGACCACGCTTTTGTAAACCAAATTGAACTGAACATGTCGAGATTAGAAAATACTAGAGCACGCAAAATGAAAATTTAATTAAACTGCAAAAACCAGAATGAAACTACTCTGCTATCTGCTAAGACCACAAAGCAAAATAGTAAAAGGTAAGATGGAAAGCTCTAACTCAAATACCCTCAAAAATATGACAAGTACACAACGACACCACCATCACCAACAATGTCCACAACAAAAAAGCAACAATACTGAATACTGTAGCTACGTTATTGCAATTGCAGTGAAACTGGGAATTAGTTAAATACATCATCGCAAAAAACTTTCAAAACTTTGTTCTCATCAGTGTTCCCCACTAGTACTGTCGAGAAAACCTGTCTGCTATACACTTTAAGATGTTCAAAATTATTAAGCTTTCTTTTTCTAAAACTGTTTGTGCGTGGCCAAACTTCAGATTTTCAATATTACGAATCTTTTTTGAACAATACAAGCAATTATTTTCATATATACATCGCGTTGGATGAGATTATTAAATTTCTAACCACAACGTTAAAATCATTGATCACTGCGACCGAGTTGGATCACATTACAAATGGATGGATAAAGTATTCGATATGAAGCCGCCAGACCGAAGCGGACTGGTTCAACAATTAGAACACTTGAAGAAACTGAATGCTTTCCGGAAAATCAGGAAAATTAATGTAATGAAGTTAATTATTTATTTCTGACTTTTTTCTGCGTGCGGTCTTAAACAGTGCACATGTCCGAGAAATAATATACTCTTTTGAAAATTGTACTTGAATGAGAAAATATAAATCAGGAAAATATGACGAAAGGAATAAATCATTTAAAAGCACTAATAATTCCAGTTAAAGCTTATTTTAATTTGATCCAACTCTCATTTGGATAATTAAGAAAGCTAGCAAAATATTAAATATTTTTGAAGTTATAACTTTTTCTCCAAGTTAGTAAGCTAAAAATTAGTTGCTCCATAAGAAAAAAACGAAATTGGTAATCAATCTAAACTGAAGCTCTCACTCTCAAGCCACGCCATAAAGAAAAGCAAAAACAACACCAACAGAGCAGAAGACAACAGTACCCCTCACCCCAAGTAAATCTTAATATGTTGCTTGTTCCACACTACTTTCTTGCCTTCATTTTGCGTTATAATAGAAATAACAAAGATTAGCATTTCTTAATGATCGTATATAGAACTTTTGAAATACAATATTCTGTAATATCAATATCTGGTATCACGTAATTGGCGATGTATTTGAGACTCACCTTCTTAGCAGCGGCTGCTCCTACTTTAGTTTTCTTGGTTCCTCGAACCTTCTTCATTCGGTTCTTACGTTCCTTACGCTGTTTCCTTGTGGTCTTTCCCTTCTCAAAGAGTCCGTGCTGAGCAAAATAAAAATATTTGAAGGATTAAAATTATTTGTTAAAATGAAAAATGAAATAATTATCGTGGAAGGATCGTGTGACTGACCTCGTTGGGCTCAATTAAACTAAACATTACATACACAAATACACAATAGTACAATCAATTTCAATTCGAAGAGGCGGTATGACGGTGATTTAATTTTCAGTCATTAGAGTCACGGAAAGCTATTTTATTCCAAATTATATACACAAATATTTAATGTCAAACTTATTTATAATTTCAAACAACTATACGAAGAGGATTATTCGCAAACATTCTCCTTAGGAAATGAAAAAAATCTTGAAACGTTGAACGAATATTCGAAATGCAAAATTCATCACGATTGAATCTTTTTAGAAATTGCGGAATGCAGATGTTAATAGATATTGTGTCATCTGTTGTTTTTCTCATTAAAATTATTTGATAGTTCATTAAATTGGAACTTACCCTAGCTAATCTGTACTTTGGTTCGAACTTCTTTGCTAAGTCCAAGGAATCATAGATGAGGGCAAAGCCTGAGCTTCGACCACCACCGAATGCTGTTTTGAACCCAAAGCAAAATACAACGTCTGGAGTTGTCTTGTATAATTTAGCCAGTTTTTCTCTAACTTCTGTTTTGGGGAGTGAGGCTCTTCCAGGGTGAAGAACGTCCACGACCATCTGCCGACGTGCCAGTAGTCGGTTCGTCATGAACTTCCGCGTCCGAATCGTAGCATTTCCTTCCGACTAAAATCAACAAAATATTTTAACAATTGATACAAATTCCGGACGTAAAACCTTAAATTTATTTCTATGAAAACATTGCTGTAACGTATACTGAGTCGAAAGGCTGCCTTTAATAGTTAATGCGGCAACAGTAATTATTTTTTCATTTTTTTCTAAGAAATGTTACAGAATAGCATGATCATTTTCCACCACCGGGTCAACTCAGAAATATCCAACCACAAATGGTTTAAAAGAATTTCAACGAGATTGATTCTTCAATATATTGGTATAAGGCACATCCTTTGTATTTCTATCGCTCCGAAAATTTCTGATATTTTGCTTATCCACTTTTGGCCAAAACCTCGGAATGTCCACTTCTGAACTATCGTACGTATATATATTTTTTATTTGGACATTTATTTCAAATCAGCAAGGCAAGAGACAATCGTCGTTACAGCTGCACACGTAATTCAATTAATGGGTTAATTTCATTTACTCGTTAATAATTAAATTAACCAATTGCAATTTTTTAAATTATTAAATTATAATCCTAAAATGTAGATCTTTCACAAAATATCATTATGATTTTTAAAGTTCTTATGCTATGCACAACTACCGATATTAAAACAATGGAATTTCTGAAAAATTCCACCGGCCGGTAAGTGCACTTTACATTTCTAAAAAAATCTCGTACAGTTAACTTAAAAATTAATTAAGGACAAATTTTGAATTTAAAATTGGTATAATAATTTTGTAGTTACCATTTCAGTAGAAATTAGGTCTTTCCAATATTCCAAAACCAGTCGTGATCAGTTGACAGACACCAAAAAGTCTAAAAAGACTGGATGAGTTGAATGGGAATGCGGGTTGTGAGACGGCGAGGTGTTTGGCTTTCAATATGGCACGCACAGATGGAGCACATGTGACACGAACCACGCAGCCTTTAGTTCGTCCCACGTACAGGGTGAGTCAAAACAACCAGACTTGATGTTTTACAAGAAATAACGAGATATACATTCCGTAGAGAATTAGGATCGGCCTAATGATATATTAATATCATCTATTGAATACGCATCGCAGCAATGAAAAATTTTAAGCTTGTCCTCTATTTTGTTCTACGTATCTAATTTCATTTGGAAGCAGCTCAAATAACTAAAAAGTAAATCCACAATTTCAGAAGCTAATAATTTTAGTGAATATCATTTACAATTTTTTTTAGTTTTTTGATATCAAAAACAATGGAGTTTCTGGAAAAATTAAGTTACCCTACTTAGCCCCATTTTGACAAAATGCAATGCTCACACAATTTTCTGTAAATAGTAATATATACATTTCGTACAATTGTTTGTTTGAGTGCGAATATATTCCAATCATGAATGATTCTTTAATTCAAATTCAATATCTCGACAGAATAATATATCTCTAGTAAAATATGTAGTGAAACAAACAATAAAAACTTTAACTCGTCCAACCCAATAATGGTGTCTTGTCAATATTATGTGATTTTAATTCGTCTTTTTTCAGTTGTACAATTAAATGCAAAACAAATTTCATGCGCTTATGCTAGAAGCTTTGACCGACAAGTGATGGCAATATAGGCAACGAAGACTCCCATAATTGCGGCTAAGTGTTCCGAGTTGAGCCATGGACCAGAGTATGCTCCTGGATGGTTCACAATAATTGTAACTAGGGGCTTTGGAAGTTCTCCTGCTCTTGCCTGCACAAAAATAAAAATAAAATATATTCCCCGATTTTGATTATTCTTGTTGATTTCTGATAGAGTTCTAATTTCTTTCTAAAATTGTACGACAAGTTCTCTTCATATTCAATCGGGAACATATCTTAGTACGGACGGAAATAATTGTATAGTATCCAAAATATTTCGATTCCTCGATTGCTACTCGTGCTTAACTTAAAATTCAAATCGACTCAAACATCCAGGATAAAACGGTTCAGTCGTGAATAAAGATAAAATTGTGTCCCGAAATCTATTAAAATATACACAATTGCGGCTCGTCCTGAGAAAGTATACTCCGGACGCAACCATCAAATGAGACCGTTCGAATTTTACGTGCGACGTGGTATTAAGTTAAGTTTTTCCGGAACATTAATATTTCGTTTAACCGAAGTATACATGTATTTTACATTCCTATGCAAATTGCAAATGTAACAATTAGGATGAATATTGTCCATTGTGCAGTTATGTATACCTTTTTGGCTTGTGGGAATGTATCTTCGTCGTAAATGTTGACATTGTGTTCGCCTCGTGTGGCTTTGGTCAACTCTTCAGTCCAGCTAACTTGGTAACCTCCCTTTGTAGTACGAGCTACGTTAAGGAATTTTCCGTTGACCTCTGCATAGAAATTATCAGCCGCAGTGGGAGCCGCACCACCACATTTCAGGTCAAATTGGGCCAGGTAAGCAATGTTGGTCAGGACTGAGGCATCTGTGGTCGTGTAAGTCTTTGTATTGGCCACCGCCGGGGATGCACAATTACTTCCTACAAAACGAAAAAGAAAATCAGAACTGAATAATAACGCTTTCAATTTTGTTAACGTGCTTTCAATCAATGTATTTTCAATTCAAGAGTGAATCAACTTTACAGTACAACCGTAAGAAACATGGAATACATGGACTACTTCCTGCATCAGTTGCTGTGATTTCCGATATTCCTAAACTTTACTAATTATCTAGGAAGGTGAAAACAATATAACAAAAAAACTACCGCAAAAGGTGGCTCAAGGTATTCAGAATTTCGTCTTGTGTTTCGTGCTTTAGTATTCAAGACTTATCTGCAAGTAAAGTTTCAACTTTGTCCCATATAGTTCTCGCTGAAATAAAAAACTCCGAAACAAAGACACATTTAAATTATAAATGGATAAAATAATCCGTAGAAATCTGAACACATAAAAAAGCCAGTCAGATCTTTCACTACGTTCACTTTCTCCCCTAGATGATAGTTTTACAGGAATTCAAAGGCATAAGTTTTTTTTGCAACTCGAATTAACGGTCAAAATTTAATTTTTGCACGTTATTCTGTTTGAATGAATACATTTTTTGCCCTTACGAAATAAACAGTCAATGTTTTAAATAGTTCTTCGTGAACGCGAAAAATTAGAAATTTAATTTTTTTACATGTTCTTCCTTCCTGGAAATGGAATAAATATTTCCATTAACGTTTGCATTTTCCTTTGCTCTCGATTTTCTTGGCCGCCTGAAACTGATTAATAACAGGCGAAACAATAATATCAATATTTACAGATATTTTAATCTAAACACCTGAGGTTGACTGACTGTTGAATTGGACAAGGAAGAACAATTTTATTTGTCTAATTGTCTATCACATTTATGATTTTTACGATAATTGACTGATTCGATCAATGAAATAAAAATACCTGATTGCAAATATGAGACTTGGAAATTGGAAGGATCGAGCATTTAATAGTTATCTAGGATGGAAATTTTTAACTGACAACGAAGACATAATTTATTTTAAAAGCAGAGATATTTTACAGTTACATCCGAAATGATGAAATTAAAGTTAAGTTACCGAAAGCGGATGAGACGCATAGTGTGAGTGCTGTGAAGGCAAGGATTGTGAGTGATGATCTCTCCATTCTTGAAATTTTGATAATTTATTTAGATCCCGAAAATCCAAATTGTGGTTCAAATTTTGTTGAGTGAAAGGAATTGATTGAATTCCCGGCTTCTGAGACAGACTGTGTGTTGTGGTGAGACCTGAGTACGTAGAAAGTAACGTGTTGGCCAAATTGTTCAGCTATATCCGATGATGTGGCATTTAGTGCACGGACTTTGAATTCACACACAACAGCGCCGCCCCTTTATGACCAAATCTGAATACTTTATGCCATTTCCAGGCACAAATAACTGCTTTGACCTCAGAGAAAAAGTCTGCGAAGGTCAGAACTCGAAAGGTCAACAGTAATGGTAATGGTTACCAGCATTCATCAAATACATATGGATGCTCTAGGTGTGTCCTTGATATTCAAGACTTAACACAAGGGGCAATGTGAGACTTGCGAAAGTTAACTTTTACGTAAGATTTCTCGGAAGTGACCTACCGCGTGCACTGATGAGGCTCCAAAAACCCAGGGAAAACGGATTTCTCACAAACACATAATTATTTAAAAAAAAAACACCGGGGGTTACACTCCGAACCTGTTTATTCATCCTGAGTTGTGAGATGACAGAATTTTAGATATCACAAACTCTGAGTCAAATGATGGCTTATCCTGTATTAATACAAGTGAGAAAGCTCCCAATCCTGCTATGCAAATTCAGAAGTCATCTAATTTCTTGACGAATCTGACGATGCCACCCAATGTCTTTTTAACCAACCTATTCATCAATTCATCCTTCGTTCGTGGTATCGTGGTTTCGTGGTGCCCGATTTTGCTACCCATTAGGGCAATTGCAAGGTAAAAACATTACAGTTAGTACAGAAAAAGTCGATAATTCTTTAACCAAAAAAATAGCCTTCGAAGGGTGTCATTTATTGTTTGTATAAACTCCGTAGATTTCATTTATCATATAATTTTTTAGTCTATGATATGAACTCCTGCAAATCGAGCAACAATAAAACATGTCCCTTTCTGACTTCTCAAGCATTAATTTGTCCTTTTGACGCACTTTTCAAAAATTTCAGTACTGACGTAGTGAGCCCCTAAAGAAGCAAATTAGGTATTATAGTAGTATGTTTGATTAGGAGGAAGTCTAAGGTAAAGGAACAGTAATGTACCGCCAAAAGGGTATCTAAACTATGCTGGCAAGTCCCTCGGCTCATTGCTAAAGGCCAACAGCAAAATTCGTTTATGGGGCTTTTATACTTTAAGCTTCGAATTTCTGTTTCCTTCTAGACTTCTAGTGTTTCGTATGAAGAGAAAAGTTTATCAAAATTTACTCCACACTCGTCATTGCAAGATTAGGGTTGAAAATAAGAAGTAATGTGGACATTTTGTAGAGTTTACCGTAAATGACCTAATAGGACACTGGTCTTGAATACACCCCGGGGCTCAAATGATTCGGTGTTAGATTAGCGAAAGTGAATTTGGAAAATTATTTTTTTGCCAAATTCAACCAAATTTGGACCCCCTAAACGAAATTGACAAATTCGGAAAACTCGTATGTCGAAGTTGGTAAAAAGAACAAAATTCCAAATCATAGAAAACTCGAAAAAGTTAAGTACAAAATTAAATTAAATTCAGAACTCGTTTGATAAGGTCAGCGTGCGGGAGTTTCTTTTGCGAATCAATGTCAATTTTTTCAACAGTCCGCATCATAATGGCGTTCGCTGATAGAGTTGGTTCTTCCATAGCAATTTGTTTCGCTTGTCCTACTACAATTTTCGCTGTGGCACGGTTTGGATCCGCTGGGTGAGAACGATGAAGACCGTTACGCCAAGATTTTCCTCTTCCTTCCGACCATTTCCTACTTCGGAATATTCAGTTACCACAATAATATTAGTCAACACCGTTCTTATTACTTCTCTTTGTGTACGTGAAACCCCGATTAGCTAGTTTAAAAGTCACTTTACCCTTGCCCGAACTCAAATATTTAACGTAAAAATGCAATGACTTGTTTGGAAGAGCTAGAGGGAACTGAGGATTCCCAGAAAAATTGAGGAAGAATTTATGGAAATTGAGAAGATAGATTGAAAAAAAGTAAAGTCACTGCCCGTTTCGACATTCATGAATTTTGAGATTTGCCAAATTCACTTTCACCAATTTCACTTTCGCCAATCTAACCCTTCACCGCTCGAATACAAGAACACAACGCCGGGTCTTTCTCCAGTTTTCTATATGTGACCTAATGGAGAAAGTGGTGAAAGTCATTGACGCGTGAACCCACCTGAATGAATAGAACGCCTGTGTTCTATCAAGCCATTTACGGTAAGTTTAAAATCTAAGGAAGTATTGATAATGGAAATCGCGGCGAACAGCAATTTTGGCGTAGAACGAAGTTAACCCGGGAGATGCTGTCGTTTCTTGGAAGTGGTACAATCACAACTGTTTTTCACCACCGGTATTAGTAACTAGTTCTGTTAATTCAAAGATTACACAAGTTGATGGCCGTAATTACTAAAATTGGTATCGGTAGCAGAAAAGGATGACTTTTGACATGAATTTCCTTTGATTTCCATTCAGAGGTTCTTAGATTTTGCAAGATAACAACCAATCAGGAAATGCGCTGTGAGCATTTATAATTCACGTACGCCCTACTTGGAAGAGAGAAACTTCGTTGCCTGGCCTGGAAGCGATCGGACTTCTAGCTGGAGCGAAGCGAACTATTACCTACCAGGTTTTTGAAGATTTCTTTTTAAAAAAATTGCAAAAGAAATTGGTCGTTGATTCTGTCATCATCGCCTGCCATGAAGAGATCTTTACAAATTCGTCAAAACAACTTATAACACAACTTTCTGATGCCAAAATACTAATGTAAGACCTTAACATAAGCATTAAATGTTTTACTACTTCCTTAATAATAATATTAGTACGTAATATTTGACTTGATATTTTCCGGTTAGATTTCTATTTAACCGTCAACATTTTGTAAAACCTTTTAG
>JAQGCA010001227.1:0-18866 GCA_034698945.1 Protaphorura quadriocellata
AAGTGCGGTGAAATGTTTTGAATGTGCATGTTTTTGCCGGGAAGTGAAATAAAAATAATTTATAGCCAGTACAGACATTCATTCATTGCGGGTTGACTTTTGGCAACCGAATTATCATGCCTGACATAGGTAATTCCGTTTCAATGAATCCTATCAAGCCGGCAGCCGGCGTAATTATATCTAAATTTTGGCGATGCAACTGAGAGATGCGGAAACGAATTTATTAACTGATCTCTTTCAAAATTTCTGGCCTACATTCGTTATAAATTATAATCTTTTATATTTTCATTTCCTGTTTTACTTTGGTCCTCAGACACCTTGTTTTAATTATTTATACACAGTGAAGAGTCACCTAGTTGATGTCAATTCAGGCTTACGAACCTAAAATTTGTAAAACTTATAAAGAACTGAATTTTAAATGACTTTAACTTTGACTTTGTTTATTCTAGCATTCTTAGCTTAATTGCACAATTAATCCATTATGAATTCACAAGGTATGTGATATTCGGATTAAACACTGTACAAACAAAACGAAGTTATGGGAGATAAGAGTACTTGAGTAAGAGTAGTTCTGTCTAGTAAATGTCTAGAAAACCGTGCTATTTTTATTTGAATGAATTCCATCAATGCAAATTTCTAAATATAGATTATGTCGATAATTCCATGTGATCGCACTATTATTGTCTACGCTTTCCTATTTTAAGAACTTACGTCATTCTCTTTATTTCTGTTGAATAAATCTCTAAATTGTTGATTGGTCTGGAAAATGGCTTGAGAGTTGAGACTTGCAGAGTTTGCTGCAGAACTGATACTTAAAATTTTAAGGCTTTGTATTGTATTGTGCTTTCAAATACTATGAAATGAAATTGAAATGTATTTTTTATGTCAATGTTATATTGGTTTTACAACTTCTAAACTGGGTCATCCTATTAAATATTTAGTACATAGGCCTCCTAACTGATTTTGAAAAGTCCTGATATTGTTACCTGCAATGATTTCGGAGAAGTATTCAAACAGATCTACTAATTGTTTTTACTATAAGTTCCGTCATTTCTTTGCCCCGAGCGGCAGGCAAGTGTCAATATATTTTATTTGGATTCAGTTTTAAGATTTGTATTTTTTACATTACCGTAACTCATTTTACGTTATTGTGGTTGTGTAAAATCTTAAAAACTGGTGAATATTATTATTTCTGAACTTTAAGTTTATCTCCGCAAGTAATTTACAATTATGCTAAATCTCCCATATAGTCGATGGAAGTAGAGGAACTACGTAACTTGACTAATTTTTGTATTATGTGCGTGTAATCTATTTTCTCCGCGCGGCAGCCTGCATCAATATATTTTCTTCACATTCAAAATTCGAAAAACTAATTTTTATATTTTATTTTTGACTTTACAGAGGCGCATCGCGCCTTGGAACTCCTAGAAGACTATCATTCCAAACTAACAAGACCTCAAGACAGACAACTTCGAATGGCAATTGAAAGAGTAATTCGAATATTCAAATCCAGACTCTTCCAAGCTCTACTTGGTAAGTTGACAATAATATCTAAAATATTCTGCAAAATATTATTGTGGATTATATTACAAATTACAATGATATCAGAGGAGTTATTATTTTTTATGTTTTTAAATTGTACTGTTCGAATGGACGCCTGTTCAATTCGGTACTTGATAAATATCTTTTACAATTTCTGCACTTTTTTTTAACAAAAACGGGACTTCCGACTAAACTTTTTTAGTACCCAGAAATTTTAGTAGTTTTAAAGTTAACTTTTTGGTACCCAGAAATATTCTGTCGAGTTTGAATATTTAATAATGTCGGAGTAGTACAGTGATAATCTTATTGTGAAACCAGATATTTTTGTGCAGTCTTGTGAGATAAAAATTCCTAAAGAATTTGTTTCATTTTGGTGGACTCACCCCTTTTTCGTGTTCATGTGTTTACCTGACAAATTTTTTAATTGTAAGTTGTTTTTAGAATAATCTTGAATTTGTAGTCTGCAGGTTTTTAGTTGCTTGAGTTCTTTGAAAAACAAATAGTCTTGAGAGCAGTGCAGTGTTCTCATCTAAACTTTCTTCGTCTGTTATTGTTGAGCTGACATTAGGTTGTGTATAGTTCTAGTCAGAAAGCGAAAGAAAGTTTAATATTCCCGTAGTTTTCTAAATTGTAATATTTTCCGTCATTCATTTTTTAATTCTAAATTTCAAATTGAACTCTTCGGAATTCAGAACGGATTCGGATTTGTTTCCATTTCTCTTTCCAATTTACATTTCAGAAACGACAGCAAACCGAGAATGCATCAAGTTTCCCTGTTAAGTCGATTCAAAGTGTGGTCAATTTTTGTTTTTTGATTTTCCCCAGACAAAATATTGCACAAATGTGAGATTAACGGGTGGTATTTGTAAAATTTTCTTTAAAGTTTGTATTTTGTATCTTACTTTCCAACAGTTAGTTAAACTTTGTTACTTCATTTTCCGTTAGAGAAGTTAGCCCCCGTAGTTTCAATTCAGGCGAGTTGGGTTTGTGAATAATGAAGACGCCTCGCTAGAAATACAGAATTTGTCATGAAATAGCCTAGAAATTATTAGTTTGGGTTTGAATGGTATTCTTGTGTTCGAATGTCGAAGTATTTGTGAAATACAATTTGGATTTATACTGTCCTTGTTTTGGTAAATATTGCACAACTAATTACAAACTATGATTGTTTGCGTTTTTCTGGTTTGAATTTAATTTTCGGTCTAAATATTTTAGTCTGACAAACTTTTCTCTGTGCTTTGGAGTTAGGGTTTTTGTTAGGATTTAGGATTTAAGACCTCTGGTCTTTAGTAAAAACTAATGTGTGTTGACGTGTGATGAACCCACCTTAGCCACCCGTGCAGAAAAAGAGATAAAAGAAGTCTTTAGTTATTTGACGTGTCCATTTTGGTATTAAAATCCGAACTTACTATTATTTTAACCAATTTCAGCGATTTGAGCAAATTTTGCATATTTTTTTATTCAATGAGGGCCTTGTCCTGACCATTGACTGAACCACGATTTAGATCCAGAGCTTTCAATTTATTCCCAATTCACTATTATTATTCAAACAACTTGGTTAGAGTTTCTTAAAATGAGTGATTTAGTGTTAGTTTAGAGTATAATTTGTGATGACCACCCGATGATGGCATCAGAGTGATATACTAAATAGGAATAGGAATTAAAGCAAAAATATTTTTTATTGTTGAGTTCTAAGTATAAATTGAATTCAATTACTGAAAATTATGTTGCAGTGACAAAGTCAAGAATGTTATTTTTCATTCATTCTAACGTACTGAAAACCTTTATTACTTTTGAGGAAGATTAGAATGTCCGACATTAAAAGTTGTAATAGAATTTACATTGTCGTACAATTTGCTACAAAAATATTTATTTTAACCTAAAGCTAGCAAAATGAAGAGCACGATACAAGTCAATTGCCATATCGTCTGCCCGCCAGGTTGAAATGCCTGTAAGAAATAGTACAAAGTGTGTTGTACTGGTTTCTTAATTTGTAAGTTCGTCCATAGTTATCCAGAGGAGTTTTAAGGCTTTTATGATTACTACTGATGAATTTCTGATAATTGCTACGATATTTGCTGCGTTGATAATATTTAGTCTTCTACACTAAAAGAATTATCTTTACTTTGAATCGTTAATTGAATTTAGGAACGTTATTTCTAAATTATCGGTCTAGAAAAATTCAATCCAAGTGGTTCATTCTAGTTTTCCTTCGTTAGTTTCATCGATGTAGCTTAAGATGCATGTCTAAAGAAAATTTATCACTTGAAGTCGAAAATTAAAATTATTTAATAATTATTTATGTGTATTGATGAAGTAGTTTGGTGTGGATTTAACTTATTCATATAATCGTGTTTCAACTTGTAATTATTTTGTGACAACTTATACTGACATGACGTGAGAATTGTGAGTTCGGTGATATTGATGTCTTATTTTCTTCGGCTTCATTTTGGTTGTTTTGTTTAGGTGTTGTGCTGAGTTTTTGTTTACTCTTGGAGCTACGAAAATTTTCCGAAAAACTTTCTTTGTTTTAAGTTTGCAGTTTC
This sequence comes from Protaphorura quadriocellata, assembly GCA_034698945.1. NCBI lineage: Eukaryota > Metazoa > Arthropoda > Collembola > Poduromorpha > Onychiuridae > Protaphorura > Protaphorura quadriocellata. The sequence continues at coordinate 4,089 of JAQGCA010001227.1, forward strand.
TGTCAGAGTTTGAAGGGAAATTGAAATTTTGTGTTATATTTGAGCCTAATTGGTTGGGACTGTGACTGTTTTGTACGGTGGTAGTATAATATTGCTATTTTCAAAAACGTTTTTACGATTAAAGTATGTGGAATAATTTTTTGTAAACCGGATTCATGAGGCACACTCCATTTTTAATACGTTTTTTTTAAATACTCATGTCTCCCTTTACGATTTAGCGGAATAACAGTCTATCATAATATCCGTGGATAAATGATTTTGGGTTTTATTTTATATAGTAAGTTATAGTAGCAAATTGAAAATTTTGATACTTAAATCTGATGGTCAATTTTTTCGAAGCGAGATGCTGCTCACAAGAAATATTTGTCGCTCTGAAATGTATTGTATTATGTGGATTGTATGTTCACTGGTCTTGGTTGGTTTCGAGTTGTATTCGTACAAGTGAATTAGTTAATTTCTTTTATTAAGTTCAAGAATATCAGTTTTCACTGTTGTCAACATTCGGACCGGGAGTTGGGCTTGGGTTAAGACGTCTTCAGTTAGATTGTAAAATGAAACCAATCGTTTTGAGAGTATTGTGACATCACCGTTAATTTTTATTTTATTTTACAAGGTTCGCTTACTCCAGTAAAATTCAGTCCAGATTAAATAGAAACGTTCAGAATTGGTTATTTCTAGGGCTTTCGTGATCGCGAAAATATTTTGTCACGCGGGAAATTTTCACTCCTTTTTTGGGGGGATCTCCGTAATTTTTAATTTGAATTTCGAAATATGTTTTTACACAAAATTATTTAATTAATCTCAGGTCTGAATTAACCAATTCTTATTTTTAGTCGAACAATTTATTTTTAATTGGTTGACAATTGTGTGTTGAGGGTACGATCGATCCAACGGCAGCCCGATGTGGGGCTTTAACTAATGGTTAATTTATATTTTCTTGTTAAGAAAAGAACTTGTCCAGTGGTACGGAAGCTGCAAATACTGAATGGTATAAACATCTATTAAAAAAACTCCATTCCAAAATACAGTCAACTACAAATGTTTCTAACTTTGAAAGCAACTCAATTCGTTGTGTCGCAAGATGGAGTATGTAGCCATTGCTGATTCGCTGTGTTGAGGGTTATACTCTCATACATAGCTTGAATGACTTCACTTTGATGAATTTTGTTTTCCACTGGTTTTTTCCTACACCATGGGTTTGGGAACGTTGTCTGGTCCGAATCGACCGCGATACCTTTTGTCTTTTGTCATTTTTTTTGAATAATTGTTCAGAAAATACCTTCGCTTTTTAGGTGCTCTTTCACTTCTTGGATGTACACTATAGGCTCACCCACTGCTGACGATCACTGCTGTTTTCTGTTTAAAAATGATTTTTTCTCTACCGGAGATTTTCCCATCAATGTGCTACCTTCGTCACGCCAGATCGAAAGCTATAGTACTAGTTCACTTAAGAAAAATATGTTTAGATGGAGAATACCTTGATCTTCTCTTATGGGAAACATCAATTGGAGTATTCTCAATTTGATTCATCCTTAATTTCGTACAGGCAGGCTTTCCGTTTTTCAACGTTGTGGGTTCAATACCTGTCACAGACATGGCGGGATTGTTGATTTGATTTCGACTTTCTCCACTGGATGGTTTACCTCTACAGGGGCTACGGCTACCTTCTTTATACGAAATAGAATTCTAATATACACATTTTCTTGGGAAATATACGAAGATGTGTGACAATATCGGTGTATGTTGTATACAGGATTTATATTTAGAAGTAGCAGACCGCGGAGCTCATCTGCATTATTTCTTGCTGCATTGTTGGTGGAATTGTTTGAGTATGATCAAGCTCAATGGTCCAGAGTAATTGGTTTCCTCCTTGTGTCCATTATCCGTGTCATTTCTGATTAGTGTAGGGTGATTGGGTTGGATGGCTCTATCTAAGATCACCCGACTGAACTGGACTGGACTATTTCAAAAAATAAATCCGACAGAGACACTGACCCTATCTTTCTTTTCGAAAGTACACTCACTCCAATTTGGCCCTTTGTCATGCAGGACAGAGTGGGCACACACACACAGACTGTTTGGATTTGGAGACTGACCCTATTGTTCACGAGAGTAGACGTAGAATAAATTGAATCTTTTTTTTTCTTGAGAGTTGACCACTACCACCTCCCACCGATACACACAATACGTGTGGAATTGAGATGGATTTGACAAGGGAGGAATTTTTACCAATATTGATAGAATATTTTCGATATTGATTCAAATGTCGACTAGATCTCTATTTTTTTTTACTTCGAAATCAAATTGGCTTTTCACATTTTCACATATTGAATCTGTATGCGTTTATTATTCTAAAGTTCAGAAGCCCGTACTAATACTTTCAGTGTGACCAGAAGAGTTCTCTTTACTTTTTCCTTTTTCTGAACGGCAATTGAAGATTATTCTCACAATAAAACATCTGGAAATTCTGCTGTGTAAACTGTGTAAACAGTGTGTAATACATAAACTTGCACTGAAGTGAACAAATGTTGCCTCATAATTTGCAGAAAAATAAAACAAAAACTTTAGCAAATTGTTTTTAATCCAATTTCGGTTTCATAGGTCCAATAAGATCTGGTATGGACAAACTGTCGATTTCTTCGTCTTTTTCAGCATTTATCGGATTTAAATAGAGAACTACATATCACGACATAGGATTATCTTCGTCGTAATGTGTCTTCATAAGATAAGAATCTGCACATAATGTATATCTCACTTGGGTTCTCAGGATGCTCATGAACAAAGCTTTGACTGGCAATATGCAAAATCTCAAGGCACTCGTATCGATTAGTTAGATAATTATCGTAACTTTCACGTTCCTGGACATAAATTGGTGGCAGAGTGAATTACTGAAGTGATTTGGTAAAATTTGCTTAATCTGTCTGAAATGAGTTGAGAATGTTCCCTTGTGAGTTGATCTGTGTTTGGGCAGGCTCTTTATCTCAAATTAAACTCATGTGTCGTGTTTGGTAGACTGGAGGTTATGTATGGAGCCTTGTGGTTGTCTGTGAAAGAGTTCTCTTTCTTTCGTTTTTTTCTCTCTCTCCACTAACATTTCCCAGAGATTTTCTTTCTAAATCCGTTAAACTGTCCAGTAGTAGAAACCAAAGGAATGCCGAATGTGGAGAGTCGGGAAACAAAACACTCACGTTTTTATTCTACCGTCCGAAGCATAAGTCCTTGTTTCTTTCTTTTTCTCAACTCATTCATCTTCATTTGCTACGAATATATTTTACTTTGTCGGGGTAAAAATCCGGATGAAGTCTTTCTAGGCTCCTGGAGATGTTTTTTTGTATTTCAGTCAGATATAGACGAAATAATACCTTGCTGTGGTACTTGAGTATGTATTTTCCTGGAATTCTAAGTGGGTGGACGGAGTGTACCAAACTCTAATCTTCCTGGAAAGCAAAAAAAAAGTTTTAAATTTAGTCGAAACGTGGTTTAGAATTTGTGTGTGAAATCATCTATATTTTGTCAAAAAGTTCGGAATTAGGAATTATTGTTAATTTTTGCGGATAAGGTAAGGTCTAGTAGCGGAGAATATTTGGTGAATCGTTTTGGAGCGCAACACTACTGGTAACTTTGATCGAACGAATTGAATTGTTTGGCCTTCAAGTGAATGAATCCTGAAACTTATTGTAAAATACGTGTTCTTGCATGCCAAACTATGCATTTATGGATTTTTCTACAAATTCTAACAGAAAACATCATTATGCTATAGTTGGTACAAAAAGTTGGGTAAGTTGCCGGATATTTTTTAAACGTGCTGGGTTCACGATCTTTCTCACGTATATTCGCATCCGGCGTGGGCTGTAATGACATTAGGTACAAATAATTTGATACGGTACCGCAATTTTTATATTTGTGACCTACTGGGACACTGGTGCTGGAATTCATTGAGTCTCTATCACTTGGGTAGTTTGCATTCGAATTTTAAGTTTGAATGGTTCATTTTGCCAGACTACTAACAAAATGTATTTAATTTGAAATACTCCCATGTGGACACGAAACATATGTATTGATAAATCTATTTAGTAAATTGCTTTCATTATGGTCAAGAATATCACGTTCGCTGTCGTCAACATTCAAACTAATAACAATATTGTTCTGAAACTCGGGACCTATTACTGTATTTTTGTCATACACTTTTTTGATTTGCTTAAACCCTTCAGCGAAAACTTCACAGCGAAGTCTGTTTTTAATTTAAATTGTAAGTTTTAAAAAGTATTTATCCCACTTTAACTTTCGTTTTTCGAGTCTAGTTGTGCAATGGACGGTAGTCGTTTTAATGCATACAAATACCGATCGAGATAAAATGTTTTTTTTTACAAGTTTAGATACCATTAGTGTCCGTTTGCCAGCTCATGTAACTTGTCTAAAATATGAAGCTTCCAATGCCAGTCCAAATTATTATTTTTACTTTTGATATTAATTTTATTATACAGGTTTCATGTTATTTCAATGTTCATAACAATGAAACAAATTCTATTATTTGCTCGATAAGACTTTCGGGTTGATTTTTAAAACTATTTTGCCGTTTTGACGTGGAAAATGGTTCACTTGAAAGAGCTGATCGTACTTTGAAATTAAATTGACATGTCCAGCTGTCATTCGGTTCACATATGAAATCTTTATTAGTGCATGTAAGTTTATGTTTCTAATTCTAAAGTTCAAAACCCCCTGAAGGTAATAAACTAGGATACTCTGCATACATACGGAATGTTAGGATATGGATACGATAAGGAAGGAGCTAAATTTGAGTCGACTCCGTATTCCCCGCCTCCGACCAAAACTTTGGAGTTAAAATGAATTGAGTCCTGGAGTCTTGACTACACTGGAGAAGTGAAGAAACTCCAGGGAGGACGGTTGAACTCGGACGAATGGACGGACGTTCACTTTCTCTTCTCTGGAGAAAAGTAAAGTGAAGTGAGTGAGAGTGAGTTAGAAAAAAAAAGAAGTTGAAGAAGAAACAATTTTTGTTGGTGAAGTTTAACATTTGGTTCTCTCTGAGATTTCCGATTTCCGAGTTTTATGAAGTGTAGAATAGTAGTTACTTTAGTTTGGATAGGACGGAAATTGTGGTACACGGTGGTGGCGGGTGTGGTCAATTACCCGAATCCGACCAAACCGGTGTGAAAATTTATGAGGCTGAGAGAAAGTAGATAGAGATGGAGATAGATAAACATAATTTAACCTTAAGTCACGTGGGTCGTTATTTAATTTCCCATACAATTTGTCAGGAATGTTGAAGCAGCAGGTGTTTGAGAGAGATCATTAATTCTAAATTGGTATTTTGAGGGTGTTTTACATAGAGACGAAGACAGCTGGAATTGACTACTTAGCTTTGGGTGCCAGGTGTGAGTTTGATAATAGGAAGGAAGGAAAGGAACACCCGGGTATCATAATCCCTGGGTTTCGCTTCACTGGACGAACATGACAGACTTGATGAATGAAATGAGTTTGAAAATGAAAATTCCGTTTGAAATGTGAAACCTACCAATGTTTTAAAGGTTTTTGCAGAATTAATGAAAAGGATGATGAACAGTAAGGATACTTTGAGTGAAAATAAATTGAAAGCTCTTGAGTTGAGTTTCCTTTGGACGGACGGATGGACTAATTAAGAGCAGGTAGATTTGTCACAGGCAATATGTCAAATCAGGATAGAGGTAAAAAAATTTAGACAGGATTTTCTTTATTGTTACGTTTGAATCTGCATTATTGATTTCTTCGTTTCTGTCCCGTATTTAATTATGTTCCAAAATTCATTCACACTTGATTAGGTTGCTGATTGATTACTTTACATTCCAGATTTGAAATTCTAACGAAACTATCGTTCACTTCGTGATTTCTACCCGAAGTCATGATATTTTGACGTATTACGTTTAGCCGACAGTAATTTTGAGAACTTGCACGATTTTTGGGACTGGGGGACAAATTTTGACGAGGCTAAAAATTTGGAAGATTTTTTTATCCTGACTATGATTTTCGTGCATATTTGTAAACGCATTCATATTTGATAAAAAATTGAAAGGTGCAGAAGTAGTATGACAGCTACTTCTATTCGTTGCCTGCGACACCTTTGTTGCAACTCTGGTCTGATTTGAATTTGATTGTCGCTTGGGCCCGACGGCACAGTAAGTAGTAGTCCTTCGACCTTTACCTGGGACATATATATGGGTCTAGAGACGAAGTTAATTAAAATATGGATGAGAAAATCCATAACGTTTGTTAATTACTTGTCCTTTTTGGCATGCGTGTCCTGCGTGAGTTTGTAGAATTGAAAATGTATATGAAAATGGAACTTTGACCTGGAAATGGAAAATTGGATTTACTCCATTCTTTTTCTAATGATGCCGGGAAAGGTAGTTCGGATTTCATGGGCTAACCACCTTGAGGCGAAAAGACTTTGTTTGAAATGAACAAATCTACGGAAATTGACCTAAAAAATTTCTTTAGTTCTACTTTTGTAGTCTTATATTTCTTAAGGCCGGGCGGGGAAAGGACATCAATAGCACAAGCACAGCACAGCACTTGAGTTTGTCTGTTGTGTATGCCCATGGGCGTTGTAGACAAAGACGACGCTTATGCAGTGGAGAAAACTTTCGTTTCAATCGAAATTGAAAATTCAAAATGAGGGAAACAATGAGGGAGTTAGTGTTGAAATAGGGTGCTTAAAGGGTTGAGATGTAGCTGCTATGGTACTTTGATCATCCTCTCATATCTTTCCTTTTTAATATCCTCGTTTATTCCCCAGTCATAGCCAAGTTTCAAACTTTTGAAAAGATTAAGGAGCTAGGGCAGGTAGTGCAAGTGCAATGGTTCTATTGCTATTGCCAGACGTTAAAAGTTTCGTATCTTCGAAGGTACTTAAGCTTAAACGATGGAAAATCGAAATCGAATCTTGGTAAGAGTGTGGCGGTGGCGACAGACTGCGGCTTCGTACTTGGATTTTTTTTTTTGTCGCAGGGGGACCGCACTGTCAATTCTATGTCGACTTGGAAAATGGAAACCTCTGGAGAATAGAAACTGGAGAAAAAAAAGCAATTCTCTAGTTTTTTTTTTGGTTTATTTCCGGAAAGTGAAAGCACCGAAGATTGTACAGTAGCAGTACAGGGGTGGTCGGTTGCAGGATGTGGACGCGAACCCACCTGGAGTATATGTAATTATTCTACGTACGTTCGCGTAGGATCTCAACTTTTTCATCGTTTCGTAGATTCATTCATGTGGATGTCGCGGTGGGTTTGTCGGTACGGTGATTTTCGTTGGTCGTCCCACTTGTAAGATTTTAAGGATGAAAGCAATCCCGCAGACACCGCACCACCACCTCCGACAAAGCCCCTTGTTATTAGAGAGCTTTAGCCAACACTTTCATTTTCCTTTCCTCTGCCCATTAGTGGTGCTCTAGTGGAGTCGATTTTTTCTATAAGGGACACTATTTCCATGTAAATTTCTGTTTGAATACTTATTAGAATTTTTCAATTCACATGTCCTCGTCTTGACAAATTCTGAATATTCGTAATTATGACTAGGTTTATGTCAATTATTTGGTTTTGCACTAAAATTTTCTGGAAAGACATAATCGGAGGAGAAATCTCACATTATTTCCAATCTTGGTTTTATCGAATTTGTTTTGACCACCAAATTTTTCTCCAACTCATCAAATTCGCATAAAAATTTCTATACATTTTGATGTCGACATTTTTCAAAAGTTAGTTCTCTTGAGAATTGGGGTGAACTAAAGTCTTTACATTTCTACTAACAGATTAGAGACAGAAGGCACTAAATATTATTTTGTTTACATTGATTTACATTTGAATACGACCAGAATGTCTGAATTTTTAATTAAATACAGACAGTTCTTGGACGACAGTGGATATGTGACAGAGACGACATTCAATTCTCAATCATGAATGAGACTTGTGCGTGGAGTTGATTAAACCCTGGTTTTGAGATGGACGTTATCCGGGAATATTGTAGTGTCCCTTGTGAGAGAGATCTAAAGAAAACTTGCTTTGATTCTGAATCCATTTCCTTCCTTCCTGGTTTGGTTCGGTTTGGTCGGTTACGAAGGATTGTGAAGGATAGTACAGAATGAGAATTTTGGGAGACCATGTGTCTACAAAGTAAATAGACTTTGTGAGTCGAAACTGGAAACTGTTCTGTGACTTGACTTGACTATGTGTCGGAGTGTGACTGACTACATTCTACTCTCCAATTCTAACATTGTATCACATCTCAAACTGACTCGAAGCAATACTTTCTCCAAGTCGTCTCTATTGGGTGGGTGGTTCATAAAAACTGTACCGATCGAACCACCATAATGAGATGAGATGTAGGTTGGTAGTGTGCGCAGAATTCAAGATAAAAAAACATTCGCCGTAAGGTGTAGTCAAAGGTTGTTATGTATTTATCTTTAAAAGTGGGTTAGCCTTCCATTTAGCCTAGGAAAGGTACCCCTAGTAGTGGAAAGAGACTTCAATGGAGAAGAATCTCTCACAAGCACAATTCATTATATACCAGAGGGACCCAGATCCAATCCTCACACATTTCGGATTTTTTTTCTTCGACCTTTTATACTGTAAGAGTCATAAGACGGTGCATTAATATTGTCCTTGACTTGAACTTTAACCTCGATTATTTCAGAATGGAACAAATTTAAGGAGAGTATCCTACTAACTTATTACGAAAGTGGATTTATGTTAGATATCGTTATGAACTACCGTGTACGGTTTCACCATAAGGAAAACGGCATTAATTTGTTAAGATTAATGACAAATTGATGATCTGGAAGGTGACACAAATGAAACTAATCTTGAACCATGATAAAAACATATGAACCACCGTGTTGGTTGTAGTAGTGAGTGGGTTGTGAGTAGTATCGATCCAACAACAGGATGTAGTAGTGCAATGGTTGTCTGTATAGGAAACGAGCTAATCCTAGTTTTAGTTTAGATGGAAGGACATATGGACTTTTTGAGAATGGGATGGGAATAGGAATGAGGGGAAGTCATAGTCATAAGCGGACAAAAGAGATTGTTAAATGGAAGAGAGATTGGAAAAGCAACAGAAGGAGAGAAAGCATGGAGAAAGTGAATAGAGAAAAGTCTGGAGGACTAGTACTAGAACTAGAACTACATTTGAATTAAGTTGGTGAAGGTGCCTAGAGGATCAGGTGAGGGGGTTTCCAGGATTCTCAAGTAGTCTCGCATAGCAGGGAGTCTCTGACTCTGGACTGTGACTGGAGTGTCTCTCGAGGAACAGTCCCTTGTGTTTCCTTCACTACCATTTATGCATACAAAATTTTCTGTGTCGAGTTTAATAAGAATGAAATATGTGGCTAGAGATGAGGGATGTTGGGAATAGGCAGCTGGCCTGATTGGACTAGTTCAACAAGTGTGGGCGTGGTTTTTACATAAATGTAGGAGTGGTTAAATTAGACCAACAGAAGAAGATGATGGGTTGGTATTAAATCACCCAGGAAAATATAGGCGGAGTCATACAATTAATGGGAGTGTTATACGAACAGGGGTGGAGTTATTTATGAGGGGATGACAGTAATGGGCGGAGCTAGACGACGAAGATGAATTTCGGCAGTTAGATTTTGTAGTGTTGAAGGCGGAGCTAGAAAAATGTAGGAGGAGCTAAGGGATTTGAAGGTACATTCCAACAATTGTATGTAGGATACAGATTGTTAGTAGGCAGGGCCAGATAATTAAGGCGGAGTTAATTGTTAGGGGCAGGATTTGAACATTGGAGGCTGAGGTTTTGAAACTCCATTGAGATTATAAAATTTAACAGACGGGAGACTTAAATAATGGAGATATAGCTGAAGATGTGGTGGTTGAGCTAAATGGAAAATTGAAGGGAGTGTTGAATAAATAAAGATGTGACCGGTAATGTTGTGGTAAAATTAGGAAAGGATATATGGTTCTTGGTAATGAAGGAAGATGTAATGTTTTAATGGGAGAAATGTTTCCGTTGTTCGAATTGAAATGACCAATTTTATTTTCTACTCAACTTGTATACCATGATCTTTTTATGGGAATTTTACATTGCAAGAGACTTTCCCTGGAGGAGATTTGGACCATTTACTTTGGAATTTAGTTTAGTTTGGACAGACAGACCTTTAGGACCGAACGGATCATGTCAGTTGAATTGGAATGTAATGTTAGGTTAGGAATTGTACAATTGTACAATGGTATGGAATGCAGCTGAGGCTGAGGCCAGGATGGGCTACTACTAGTCTATGAATGGTCTGGTGTGTTGTAACCAATCAATTCCGGTTGAGTGAATTTCTATTCTATTTGTAAAGTTGGGCAGTCGCCCACGAACCGTGGTTTACTTGAATTCCACTCCTGCCCTCGTTTCATTTTGGTGTTTCCTTCCGGTTCTCGTTTTATTAATGGCTTGGTTTTTCTCTAGAGGATCCAGAATTCCCATTCATCTATAGAGATAAAAATTGAACTTCATAGTAAAAATTAGGACTCGTTTTTTACTCAAAGTATTGATTTAATGATTAAATTGAGCTATTAGTTTGAGTCAGTGTCGTATCCGTCCTGTCGTGTCAGGGTGTATCGGAACAAAGTTGGGCGAAAAGGTATCTATCTAGTTTATTAGAAGATTGATGGTGAAAGTACGTGGGGGCATGTAAGGACGAGGAGGAGAACGCGTCCGGGCGCTTCAAATGTTTTAAGAGACAAGTGACAGTTTTCACAGGCCAACGGATTCGGGTTCAGGTCCCCGGGTTGCTGAAAAAGTGCACATGTTTTGTATAAGGTTGAAGTTCGAAGTCTTGTGTAACAAGGGGCAAATTTAGATAGCGACATGAAGGTTTCAGTATTACGAAGAAATATATTTTTGTTTAACAAATCAATCCGCAATGTCACCCCAGATGTAATATTTTAATTCGTTGCTAGAAATTTATGACACAATTCAACGATACTCTTCCAGGCACAGTCAATAAGAATTTTTTAACCTGTAGCGAGAAATTTGAAAATAATTTTTTCGCGAACGAAAGTTTTATATTCGTGACCAATTAACTGATCTTTGGATTTTTATCCTGATTTTTAGAGTTTTACATACATGTGAAAGAATTTCCTTGTGAATCTGTAGATCTGTTCTTCTGTGTGCTCGTGCTCTCACTGGGTTCATTATCTTCTTTTACAGTACTCACGCAGGATGAGTGCATCTCCCCATTCACTTTTCTCCAGTATTTCTTTCCTTGTTAATTTTCCGCTCAGATTGGTCCATTTCCACTTCCTGGCTCACATTCTCATCTCTCTCTGTTGTCGGAATGGAAGTACGAGTTATTTCTCTTAAACCTACAGCTGCAACTTTACTTTTGCATTTGTTGAAGTTAGGGCACGTCGGAGAGAGTAGACTACTGGATGAAATAATAATTACTCAGAAATAAATTAGGAAATGCATAATTCTTAGAGAAATTAAACAATGTCAGGTTTAGTTACGAAATATTACTCACTAGAGCAATAGTTGTCACTAATTGCCGCTAATTGTGTGATGAAGTATATAGGATTATTGAAATTTTAATATTAGTTTCAAAAGCGAGCTTTATTTTCATTTAACAATTTGAAAAACACTTTTGGTCCTGTCTAAGGCGCAATCTTTCTCAGAAATCTGTTTTTTAATATAAACTCTTGTCTAGAAAGTTACTTCACTTTCGGTACGATTATTTCGAAATTCACATTTCGTCTTACTCTAATGCTTTAAGAATCTAGTAGTAGGATTTTTTTTCCTATTGCTTGCTCGAGGTACGATTTATTTTTCCTTCCTCTATTTTGGTAATTGTTTCTGTTAAAAAGTCTCCTAGCTCCTAGCCCTAGTTTTTCTTTGCTTTCCAGGATAGATGTATAGGATTGCGCGATCCCGAATGACGGGCTACACCATTTTTTTTGCTTCGAGCTTGAACTCTTGTGTCTTGTATGTTAACATTCACTTTCACTTTACTTTCCTCGGAAGGATGGCAAGAAGACACGCTGACACGAATAAATGAGTCAAGAAAGTCAATCTGTGTCCTCTTTTGTCTTCCTTCTCTTCTCAGCTTTCTTATCGCCGGATAGGAATAGGGAGGGAAGAGAGGAAGAAAGGAGAAGGATACAGGAGCCGAGCAAATTGAGCTTATTTCAGTGTAAAACAAGTACAGTTTTCATCGTTTGTCTTCCCATTTTGAAGGTGTCTTTTGTCGAAGGCGGGTTTAAGGTTTTTGAGAATTCGACGTTCTGCCTGAATGATTCTCATAGGCTTCGATTTATTTTTCGATCTATCATTATTTTTTTGTTCCGTCTGTGAGATATTTTTTGTCTTTGAACCGGTCTTCTTCAAATTTTTACGGAAGTTCATAGGTGTTTTCTAGGAGTATATATACGATTTCATGAATTCATAACTTTTTCAAAAGAAATGGTAGCACAAGAAGGAGTCGTCCATTTCAGCCGGAATATTCTGTCTTTCATGAAAAAAGGGATTAAAAATCCTAAATTATGGAATTACATGTTCAAAATCGTCGAAGCTTGATTTTCTTCAGTGCTACAGCCATAATATCTTAATCTCTCTAGTACCACTACCACTGGTGTAAATTAATATATTTGCGTGTCTTATTTAATGGCTATTGATAGCTAAAATTGAGTAACAATGACATGTCGTTATATTTTGAAGGTTTGGAAGTTGTATTGTAGTGGTAAATCATGTTTCGTTTTATCATCTGGAATGTTTATTGTTAACTCAATTTCAAGAAAGTTATTTTTAATGAATGAAGAAAAGCCATGGGAGAAAGCCATTAAAGATTCGCCTGAAGATTAATTATAGAACATGCATCATGGGGACCACGGTTCTCGGGTTTCCGGCGGTCCGTATATCGGATTTCTATTTTCGTTGAAATTGTTTGCGTTTATTTTTGAAGTTTATTTTCGTCTTCCCATTGTTGTTGTTCTTCTGAAGAAAGTCGATACTTTTGAGCGTTAAGGCTTCTTCTTTTTCTGATTTCGAAATTTCTTAGCAGTTTAGTTTCTGTCACTGATTTTCCGATACGTCGTTTTCTTTCTCAGTCTTTCTCCACCGAGAAAGTTAGAAATTAGTGAAATTGACTGAAAGCAGGACTTTCCCTGTAAACGAATTAGTTGGACAAAGTTCTTGAAGTAAGAAAATTAACGAAGAGGGGAAAAGGATTCAATTGATTTTTCTTCACCAAGAAGGGCAAGAAAAATATTCTACATTCATCTCATTCATTCTCTTCTTTTTGGTATCTCACTTGGGATGAGCAGTTTAGTTTAGTTTCCAACTCTAACTTCTCTACTGCATTCAAAGTAATTTAAGCAAAATGTCTCAAGTGTGTGTTTCTCTTATATGTATTGTGTTGTTTGAAATGCGATTCCCTGTCTTTTCTGTCTACTTGCGCTTTTTTTTTCTTTATTTATTTCTTTCTGTTTCTTCTTACTTTTGAGGAATAAAAAAGAAGAGAAAATTTAGCTAGAGCTTGAGCTTTCCCTCCAGGCAACGCAGCGAGGCAGTAGCATTAGTCGTATTATGTGTAAGCAAAACAGCATGCTTTGACTTGACTTTCCATTTCAGACTTGGCTTGTGTGACTTGACTCTTTTTTCTAGCTGGCTTATGGCCAGAGGAGAAAGTGGATCTCCAACTCACAAGGGACAATTTTACAGTGTTTTTTTTAGAGCAAGGTCTTGCGTTCAATGCATTTTATTCCAAATTGAAACGCAAGATTAATCAGGTTTATTTCTAGTAAATGATTGGGCTTCTGAGTTAATTCTGGGTCCAGTTTCAATCGGGATGCCATAACTGTACTTTAACGAACGGCTAGATAATAATTATTACAGGAAAAATCGTAATTAGAAACACGAATGAGTCAAATTCAGGTTATGAGGTCAAGAGGATTTTATTCTGATTTAGACACCTGATATGTTTTCCTTGTGAGTGAGAGTACTAGATTTGGAGCTGCCGAAAATTCTGGGTAGAAGAGTTATAAACGTCGTAGAATTTTGAACTTACTACTGACTAGTAGTTCTGTTGGTTTGAAGTAAAATAGGAATAATGGAATTAGAGTCGTTTGGTAGTTTGGTTTTTCTCCCCGTTGCATTGTTCTTTATAACGTTTGCTCTCATTCCTGGTGGGTTAGTTTCTTCATTCCAAAAGATCTTTCTCTTTTTCCCTTACCATGTATTATTGTAAGTGTAACTGAAAGTGTTACACTAACTTTTCCTTCCTTTTTTGTTTTATAAATTGTGAGCTTACAGGCAGTAGTATTCTATTCAGTCGTGCAATGTAGGCGATTGGAGGTTTTTGGTCTATGGAATGGAATACTCAAACTACACACTTAATTTATTTTTAAAAGCCGAAGCGGGGAATTGGATCCACATTTATGGCACGGAAGGGTGGCCGACGTTCTTTTTTGAAGATCCAGAATTTATTTTCATGGCAGTTATGCAGCTTTGTTCCGTAGAAGAGAAGTGGGTAGTTTAGGATTCGAAATTTATGTGAATAACCGAAAATCTGTGTCGAATTTGTTTTGTATAAGTCACCAGAATTGGAGAGCTGATTTGACCTTTTTGGCGGTAGAATTTTATTCAATCTACCAAAATTGTACAGTTGATTTGACATTCGGTTCTGTTTTTGGTATGAATTTTGTATCAAACCAATTTGAATGAAGAGAATTTATTTGATATGGCCAGAGGCCCATTCAAAGGTTTTTGGTGTAGGTACTAGGCAGTGCG
>JAQGCA010001228.1:0-18866 GCA_034698945.1 Protaphorura quadriocellata
TGACAATTCAGTCAGTGAGTCATATTAATTTCTAACCATTCTAAAACTTATGTATAAAAATATGTAATAACACAATAACAAGAACCAATAACCAAAGCTATCCCAGTTCGGCCTGTTCAAACATATATAATTGTATATGGTATTTCGTTACCACTTAGTCAATTGTTCTTGGGTACAAGTTTGGAATTTTTAAAGGAAGGAATCAACCCAGATTCTCTATGGTAAAACTGTCTAACACCTGCGCCTAGGGATGATAAATAATCAGTGGGACAACCTGTAGCAAATTAAGCTGTTGTTAACGTGGAAATAATTATATTGAGAACTCGTATGAGTTTTTCTTAGAGTCAATGCGCAATCTCAATTCTGATTTCGTTTCCGGGCTTCCATTAGGATGTTTTAAAATTAAGACGGCTTTTAAAGTTTTCTAAAAAATCTGACGAAATGTTCGATTGAACATGAAAATGAAATTCTTTAAATTAATGTTTAATGCATGTATATGAAAACTAGTCTAGTTTGTGTTCGACGTTCGTATGCTTCATCAAGTATATTTATTTAAGTCCTTAGTGGTAGTTAGCTAATGGTGAAACCAAAAAACCAAAACCTGAAGCCAAACTTACTACATACGAGAGAGGCTGTTAAAGTTTTGACTTACACGCTACTTGTCTATGCAAAAACATTAGCCTTGCTATGAGTGCGATAACGTCGTTATATTGAGAGATAATGATAGAACTAATTAAAACTTAATGATCACCGCTCCTCATTGAGCTTATATGAGTTCCATAATTTGACCCGCATACGTAATAATGTTACCTCAAGAGAGACTCACTTTGCATGTTACAAAGTGCGACAAGAATGCGCAATAAGTCCACGTCTTAACACGAAATTCTTCGTAAATGTCAACAACTAATAATGAATGTCAAAACGACATGAGACTAGAAGTTCAACACACCCAAATTATGTAAGAATCCTCAAATCCAAGTTAGAATTAAGTGTATTTTTCTTAATTTATGTAATTGTTTAGAAAATACTCTAATTTTGCCCGGAGTTTCTTTTTCGTCATATTCTCACTAGTTCTACCAGGATCTCTCTACATATCGTCTATTAGGTTCTCCTGAATACAAGAATTAGCGATGCTGGACAACAATTAGTGTGAATTTTCACTATTATTAATCGCATGGGAAACCTTTCAGTGGAAAGAAATCTCCTTCGAGATATTAAGCGCCCAACATATTGAGGCAGCAAGGGTAGCCTTGCATTGCGAAGGTATCCTTCGGAATGTCTCCTTACTGCGTCCTTCCGAACCTCCTGCATTTTATAATCGCAGATTCTCGACAGCGTCGACTAGACATGGCTAGAAAATACGGATACAAATCACCTGACAGGCAAATGATTTCATAAATATTAAAAATTTGAAGAAACTGCACCCCTTTAATTCTTGACATCCACCTTCTATTTTGTATCTCATCGTGTAGGTATGACATATCCGCCTAAATAAGCCAGCCTAAGAACTTAAAAATACATTGTAGAATAATAAACTGTGGATGTTTGCGGGTTTGAAGAATATAACCTGACCACAAACCGAAACCACAAAGAAGTCAAGACGTCGTACCTCTACTTGAGAAAAAAGTATGTCGTTTTAAAGCGGGAAGCATGCATCCGCAAATGGAGCAACGAAGATTTAGCACTTAGTCCGTCAGTTAAAAAAATAATTTTTGACACAACCTGAGAGGCAAGTCAACGGAAAGACTAAAAAATGTCATGGACTTGCCGATGCTATTTTTACAGCCAGTCAAGAGTCTATACAATTAGCCTTTCACGGATACCATTTGTTGGACTCATGAGACACAAGTGGCCGTCCAAGGTTTTGCTCTGGGGTTACGATCGCATCCGGCCAAATGAATTGTTAAAAATTAATACAAGAGCAAAAAACGAGTCTTATTAATGCGTTCTGAATCTTCAAACAGGAGATACTAACAAAATCTTCAACAAGCAACGTGATGCAAATAAACGAAAAGAATCATTAGCGAAATTTGTTTTGGCTACTTAGTGATCATAAATTTCCTGATGGAAATCATGGAGAAAATGTCAACGGTTAGGAAAAATTTGTCTGAGAGATATTCACTTTGCCGCTCCATAAAATAGGATGGCGAGGATCAGACAGGGCACGTGCGGTGCCCTCATAAAAATGAACGGTTCGACACTAGTAAATTCTTGTCGAGGAAATCCGTCAAATCAGAACATAGACACCTACGTTTAAAAAATTTATATGGCTGGAAACAATTTCTCCAGCACCTAAATTCTAATTTAAAATAATTATTGGTGCCTTCGTAACATTGTACTTGTTGAACATTAATTTAAGAGCCGAAAGGTCAATCTGCACTAACAAAGCCCGAGTGCCATTCTTTTTAAATGAGTAACACTCACATTCAATTTGATCATAGAAATCTCGTCGGTTCGATAGCAGGAGGTTAAACCTTCTAGTTCGTGAACTCTGCCAAAATATTGTAAGGACTTTAAACGATGCAAAGCGGACTCCCAGCTTCGGTGTTCTGTATTTGCACAAATTGCTCGGAACTACGATATCTCGGAACTCGGAAGGAAACTCAACCATAGCCTGATTCTCGTTGAACAGTTCTCGAAATCAAATATTGGCGAATTTGTTTTAATTTGGCTTTGGATATATTGTTTTATTCAAGTCATCAATTTCCTTGCCCACACAGAAAACATTGGAAATAATGTGAATTGATTTATCGGTAATCGGTAGGTGTCGCTGATTCTGATTTCCTAACTATCATATCTTACTGTACGTTCACTTTACGCGGTGGCCGCCGGAATACCTCACGAGCTCTCCCTTCGAGGGAGCACGAATGAGTCGTTCGGGCGCCCATCGCGTATCGCACTTAAAGTGAACGTGCAGTAAGTGTTTTATTTACAATCAAGGTGGGTGCTAAGTTGCAGTACATTGTTTTGAGTTGACCAAATCATTTCAAGAGCACAAGAATTCGAGGGCTTTGCAACGTGAAATCGGCACTGGGTTGACTCAATAGTGATGCGCGGAATTTGGCCAACCGCGGAATATTCTGTACATCTCCTCGTTAATATTTTGTCAAAGTTATATTATTTCGTCATTTTAGAAGTGCCTTTAAATTCTAATCGAATTAATTATTTCCGGGAGATATTATCGAGATTAACATTCATATATTATACTAGGTCCGGTCCGGTTGAACAATATCACTGGTCTAAGCAGAAATAAACAAAACCCGTGTCGGTCAAGTCATACGATTCACATTTAACAATGCAATGGCATTTAGCAAGCTCAGACGACTAGACTAGACATGGGCCAGTCTATTATCAATATGTACTTTACAACCAACCGTAATAAGTCTATTGCGGGTGTTTTATCGCGAAGAAATAACTGGACGGATTATCAAAACTGTCGTTCCGGTTTTATCTCCTTGTTGTGGCGTGCGACCGCCGACCTTGTGGCATTTCATCAAGAAGCATAAGCACCATATTTTTATCTCTCAAATTATGAATTAAGTATTCTACAATATAATGAGAACCTAAATGAGTGATAAGCTCCTTCACCGAATACTCTCGTCAACCAAGAAATGCGATAATAGAAAAGAGGCTTCATAATCTCTTGACATTAATAGTGTGGTACGTAATAAAAGACCTTATTAGTTATTATTTATAACACTTTGTTAACAACCCTTCTTATTATTTTTATCTGGCCAGTCAGTCAGTCAGTCAGTTCAATGCATTTGTATAGGTTTCATTTATTCCAATGGTCAATTCTGGCCAGCCTGGCAGAGTCGATAACCCCCTTCTTATGCTTTAACTAGTCAAAAATTTATTGATTAAATTACTGTAGTTCCTTTTTTCCGTCTCACAATCTGAATATTAAAACCTAGGAAGGACGATGACGTAGTCCTCATATATCTCTTAGACTTATCAATTGGATTGGAATGGTCTACAGAGTCCCAACAAAGAAATCCCGTTCACACATTATCGTTCCTCCCTTTTGTCGGATTATTTGTTCTGTCAATGGAATTACGTTTATCCTATCAATGTGAAAGGCACTCAACAAGTGAAATTTGCAATAAGCCGATTATGAATGATTGGGGGCGACCGATTATATAGGTTTCACTACCGCATCCCAATCGTGACCTTTAATTGAAAAGAAAGGGAAATACACGAAATACACACCTCTGATAGTATATCAAATGAATGAATTCAATTGAAAGTTCGATTTCCGTCTAAATAGGCTCCGTGTAAAGGTTTGAATTGAACTGTAAAATATCCTTGACCTTAAATACAATTTAACAAGTTTAATATAAAATTGGATATTACTGCTGTAGAATTCAATTAGGATTTCTCACTCCACTCGTTAATCACTAGAGGGCAGCAAGCATTTTTACTCATTTAATTAATAAAGACACCGGTCTTATTCATACCTGCACTTCTCTTCAAGAGAAAGAATTTCATACCCTGGTCAAAGTCGATAGGAATATCGCAGGTACCGAAAGAGTGAATGACCGAAAACATTTTGTCTCGTGGTGGCTCCTCTACCGTCCGCAATTCTTAGCCATATTTACAAATACCGCATGTCGCAAAAATGGGTACCCTTTTCTCTTTGTCTAAAATTTGCTATCAACAAGTCGTGCACTCTGACCGCGTGCCCGTGAATAGGATACCATTATGCATTATTGGAGCCACGATTAGGGGGACCTAGTTTGCGACAGCCGTTATACTACTTTACTATATCAACGAAAGTGAACTTGTCTTACTGGTGTATAATGAAAAAGACGTTAAAGAGTGTAGGATGAAACTTGTTCCCAGCGACCATCTGCATCTGAGCGACATCTGGCTGAAATTGTCAAATTACGCTTAACTTCGGTTATGGTTTATTCCTCGTACGTTGTAACTATCACGAAAGACCACTTCTTTGAGCCATACCAGAGGTCCTGGTCGCTAGGGACAAGTTTCACTTGACAGAAAAAAATATGTTGAAATTATTTCTGTACCATTGATAAGTGGTGATTGTCCTTTCATTCCTCTCACAGGGGTCGACACCATTGATGACAAAGACTGAGATGCGTAGGACATATTTGGTGATGCGGCAGACAAATTCCCACCGCTTCCACTGTTCCCTGACCCATTTACACCAAAATTTGCAGCGATGTCCAAATTATACGGTGACCAACCGGAAAATGAATCCCCTTGATATTCTGAAATAGTCGATAATAAAACAGTGAAAGCTGGATTAATTAGAATTCCAGTTCAGTTCCAAGTATTCGGACATGCTCGATGCTGTCAATTCAATCAATTAAGGTTAGGATGAGCTCATTCATCACTCGTACGAATGGCCTTTGACTAATTAACTCCAAAATATACTAATTAATGCAATTGTAACTCAATAAGCTCGTGTTTGAGAGTTTATTAGCCGCAATGATTCCTAACTGAGAGTGGCTACAGTAATTCCGACATTTAAATTACGTTTCAGACTTTTAATTCAGAACTCGAACGTATTTACATATTGGATCTAATTAATAGGAGACTAATTAAGTACGTAGAATATTCGTCCAAAACCTTGCACTTACGGGAGCCGTATGGATGAAGCCCCAAACTATTCCTGGATGATGTTGTGAAGAAAGCGGGAAGTCTATTTGTTTGGAACAAACTTCCGGATGGGGATTTGTAGTCATCTAGACCTGTTGGTTTTACATTTTTTAAACTAACGATCAAATTGAAAGGAGATTATAATTTTTGAATTCAAAGAAGTCATCGGGTGTCAGTTTCGAAATCTTTGGTAGGGTTTGCTGATATATCCGATCATCCCAATACTCGACCGATAATCTGGCCACAAAATTGGCTAAATACTATCCAATATATGGTACCACTATCAGCGGCATTAATAGACCTATGGCTTCCCTTTCTAATTGCTCGTATTTAATTGAAGTTATCCTTCTGTTTTGTCAGAAGGGAAATCCTTAAACAAAACAGAAAAAAGAGCATGATGTCATTCAGCCCAAAGGCTTAAATAGTCGCATAAATGTTTATCGGCTAGGGCTCAGACTCAGATCAACTTCCCGTGGCCAAGAAAGGCTTGAAAATATAAATAGTTTCTGTTCAGTAATTATTGGGTTAAGGCAACCTTTTTTATTTATTACAGACTTTGGAGATTTTAAAGGTCAAACATGAGAGTTTTTAAATAGCCAAACCTGTGCCAGTAGGCCATGAGGAAGTAGATGAGAGAAGTTCGGCGGATTGTTGCTGACTCATATATGGGTGAAACAATGGGTTAGATGAATAGGGTCCATGGTCCAAAGAAGGGTACGGTGACAAGTGCATCGGGTCTTCAGCTCTACTTCCACTGCAAACACCAAAAATTAAACAAAATCCATACATTAATAAAGTAACACAAGGAAACCACTTGTAATGTAATGACATCAGAGTGGTCACATAAAGTCGTTGAGAATTGAGAACAATTATTTGCACAATTTTGTTCCATTGCCAGAAATTGTAGAAATACTTCAATCGTATCTTTCTAAGCGTATTTTAGTGAAAACTCGACAAAAGCATGTATGTAAAGCAGTAAGGAAATATGATATTATCTTCGGATGAAACTTTAATACTACTGATCAATTACTGAGTAAACTTGAACTGATCGTCGGCTAAATTTTACATGAAAAGTGATTTCCTTAAGGCGAACTTAAACACAAGAACATTAAGAAAACACCGAAGCCCAGCCGCACCGAGATCTCCTAAAGCCTTAATGCGACGTAACGGAGTACAGCCGGATTAGTCAACAAAACAAGTCGTCGCCGTCAAAAATGATTCATCCTTTAAAGGGTACATTTTCTTCCTTCAAGAAAATATTTTCGGACGCATTACACATCTATTTACATTAGTGGCACGTTTAAGTCAAGTGCGGTAATTTCCGACGTTCAACACTTAGACAAATTTTTACTTTCCGTAAACAAGTGGCAATAATAACTCAAAATACAGACTGAATTTTTATAGACGCACGGGCACAAATTAGGCAAACAAAACTATTAATGTCAAAAAAGTTAAAGAATCGAAGCTCGGACGTAAGAGCTTTCTTCCAATCTGACATGGCACAAAGTTTGTTTAGGCGGCGTTACTTCCTAATTAGAGCCTTTGCATGAACGTTTGGTCGCATCGACAGTTAGACGCCGGCCAATATATCGAAATGTGCTTATTAATTGACGTTAGACCAGTAACACATCGTCTTCGTGTATTTTACGTGGAGAATATCCCAGTCTTGCATTTGGCCTCGGGAAGGTACATGGTCCCCATGCATTTGCGAAAACTCTATTCGAGAATGACATGAAACCTGGACAGCATTCAATCTCCTCGTGTATCCGAATTGGTTTGGAATTAGAACTTCCACAAAATTTCTTTACTAAACACGAAATGGATGCCTTTAATTTATTTTAAAAACGTCATAATTAATGAATCCCGACATGACCTCTTCTCAAGAGTTCTCTCTTGCAGTGTTCTGTTCTGCCTCTGCCCTGCTCTGCCATCCCCACTCTAAAATTATGTTATGACTAACACATTTCTGTATACCGAGGCAGTGGCTTGACCTCTCCCCTCGCCAGACCTTTGAGCGTCCCTGGTCTTAAAATCAATGAGTTGACCTCCGCTCCCTCTCATAACTTAGCACCAAAGGCAGTCGTTTGATTTTGACTTACCATGTGGAATATAACTCTTGATTTATTATGTATATGTAATATGCACATTTTTATATTCAAAACTCCAGCAATTACCCATTTAATGTCTGTGTATGAAATTTCTGACAAGGAAACCACATTTCATGTAGAATCAGATCGATTAACTCATAGGAATAAACACGAGAAGTGCCCTGACCACAAATACGGCTGATTTCTACTCGACATTCATAATTTCGATTCTCTCCAACTTCAAAATATTCCAATATTCCAACATTCAAGGCATATTCTAGTGAAACCTCCAGAAACACTAATTGAGTGCTAGTAATTAAGAATCAGAAAATAATATTATATGCCGACGAATGCTTCATTTTTGTGACGAATACACTTGATATGACATGTTAGTCTGAACGTCTAAGTTTTACGTAGAAAGTACTTTCCTTCTGAACTATCTCCTGCTTTTACTAATAAAGATCTCATTCGCTTTTCTACCGTAATAGTGCAACAGAAATCTGGGATAAGTTAACCGCCATGGATTGGGCGACGAGATAGTTCATAAATAAGAGAAAATGAATCAAACTTAAATTGCGATTGATAGAAAATATTGCATGCACATTTATGCTTTGTGCTTTACTCTTCTTTTCCTGAGATTGAAATTTAATTGGACTTTGCATTCCTGGTTGGTAATTAACATTTTAATTTTTTACACTGACAAATATAGATACATAAGTTGCAACACATCAGGAGGGACATCGTTCTCCTTGGAGAGTTTGATTTGACCTCTAGTTTGTTTTTCATTCTGGGAAAAATTATTAAACTTTTCGTTACACTAATGATTTATACGATGGTTATGCTGACTCGGGATTTTCGTTATTTGAATAAAGTGTTTATTGGTAAGAAAACCTGTGGGTAGGATTCCGAAACTCTTTAAAAGTGTTAAAATTAAAATAACAATTCTATGCAACAAAAGATCATTTTAAAAAATTGGAGTAAAAGTTAAAGGGCATGGTATGGCGTGAACGTAATAATTCTGGTATAATACGCTATAGCGTGAGTGTTCGATCTGTCGGTACACATTTGTTGGCATCTTTTAAAAAGTTTATTCCGACTGGAGATTTTTCCCGCTACTCAGGGTTACCTTCCTAAGTCAAATGGAAAGTCAACCTATTATCTCCGAGAAAGCGGAAAAGCAGTTAATTTGCTTGCAATCCTTTTGGCCTGCACTATTTGTCGAAATGATCTCGTGCACTACTGACTATTCCATAAAAATGGCCGAGAAAATGTTTAGAAAATTAAACTCACCTATTACTGGAGGACACGATGCCATTTTGAGAATGTTGTTGTTCACCATTGGAGGAATTGTGTGGATTATGAGCAGCCGCTTGCCGTTGCCTTTGTTGTTGTTGCTGATGATGATCCCCAGGTAAGTCAATTAAATTAGGTTTCATCTCTAATAAGTCATTTGGGTCATGATGATGACCCCCTTGACCTCCAACTCCACCATGTTGAGTCGACAAATGATGGTGATCTTCTAGTAAGTACTGAAGGTAATCTTGTCGTTTCACCGCATCACTGTTGCTACTACTGCTGCTACCATGCAACAAATTTGTCCCTGAAGCATTACTTCCACCACCATTGTTGTTGCCGTTGTTGTTACTATGATTAAGATGATGATCTAAACTTCCCTTTTCAACAATTACACTCGTGTGTGAAATCATGCTACTTGAGTGGTGTTGTTGAGCGCTATGATTCCCAGAAGAATGCCCAGAAGAAGCAGAGGAGTTCGAAGAATCCGAGTCTAGAGGATTATTGGTCATCATCTGATGATGTTGTTGGTGCTGGTGATGATGGTTCTTTAGTTGTTGGTGTTGCTGATGATGTTGCTGTTGTTGTAAGACTGCCTCTTGAATGATGCTGCTCAGGTGGGGATGCTGATACTGGTGATGGTGATGCTGAAGTAATTGGGATTCGATGCTGCTCGCTATTTGTATTGCTGCTTCTGGTGGTCCAGTAGTTATCACTGAATGTTGTTGCTGCTGGTCCAAATTATCAGTTCCCACCCCAACTTCTGGGGAAAGAGAGATTTGGCGGTGATGTTGGTGTTGTTGTTGTTGTTGTTGCTGCAGTTGTTGGATCAAGTGGTACTTGGACAAGGGGTCAGTGAGGTGACCTTGGGTCGTGCGACCACAGCTGTCTGAAGAAGACTCCGAACCGGGTGACACTGAGCCAGGTCCAGAAGCTGGTCTACCAAAAATCAGTTGTTGACTGGTTTCTTCAGGTGTCCCACTACTGTTGCTATTGTTTAGTGACGATGAGAGAACTACTGCTGAGGAGGATCGGGACAAATGGTGGTGAAGATGGGGGTGCGATGAGTGTGGGTGGCCATGGTATGGGGATTGATTGGGCAAAAGTTCAGAACCAATCGGAGACCCTGGTTCAGTTGATATCGGTGGAGAAGAGCCCATGTCACGCTCAATCATCTTTTCGTGGTTTTCTCACTACCTCTCCGCGCTCCTAATTATGAGTTAATTAATTAACAATTACAGTTGGTACTGGGGTGATTAGTGTGTCGTGCTTCGTGTTTTGCATATCCCTGCCGTGCCGGGTTCTTATAAGGTAAACCACAAGCAACAGCAGTTTGTAAAATCAGAGTTCGGGCTATACGTAATTTAAACTATAATTATGAAGACAAACGAGTCTAGCTGAAAACACGAAAGGACTTATAGAGGAGTAGTCGGAGTCAGGTCAATCGGAGGTATCATTTATGCGACGACTAACTTAAGCGTTCAAGACAGAGTTCAAGAAATGAGGTGGACAACTTATTCATTCGGTTAATGAAGTAGCTATTCAATTGCAATTAATTTTTGTTTTGCAATTAAATGGAGATAAAACTTAAAAATGTCCTGGTCCCTGTCTACTTTCAACCCCTACCCTAGTAGTACGTGTGGCTACATGTTCACAAGGAAACTTCAACGGCTACTTATCATAAAATATGTGACTGCTGCACTTTGTAAATTTTTCTGATGAGAAATTAAGCAATCAAGGATAATTTTTACATAAATCCGGGTCCGTCTAGTCAAAACTTATTCAACGGATTTACCCCACTTTCACTTCCTAAAACTAAAACTAATTGGCAACCGACTTGTGGCTCGCGTAAAATCTGAATGTTTTTACGACTGTGATTTTAGTATTTATTTTACGATTCGTGATGACACATTCACGTCCAAAGGCAATTAATATGTTCAGTTTGAAAAACAAATTAGTATTTATGGCATCTTATTCTAACTGCAAGGTCAGGGTCAACTCATACGATGCATCAGGTCCTTGACGTTAATTGTTGCAATTTTTAATATATTAATTAAAATACAGTTGGAAACTCCATACACGGCTTCTGAGTTTGTAATTAATCAACATTGACTTTTATAAGCAGAAAAAGTAGGAATAATCAAGATCTCGAATGTGTACAAGGGAAATTCGATTCGAGAGACGAAGAATCTAAATCTGTTAGTTAAAGAATTTTCATATTTCTGACAATTTATAAACGCTCACAATAAGAAGGGTCCAACATTTCTTCAGTGTGGTATTAATTTTGCTGAGGAAAGTGCCACACGGGAATTCGACCACACTCACACTGAATTGTGAATTGGATTAATCAAATTTAATCTGTTGTGCCGATTAACAACCAGAAATAATGGATTCTTCGGGAATTCCCTTCATAAATCTCGGATTAGAAATGATATATATAAAACGATGTAAACACCAAAATTCTATAACATGTGGTACGGCGTGATTTGTGAAATTGTCCTTAATCGGTGTGAGTGTACAAAGTAATCAGTATCGCAGTTAGTCTTATTTCATTCAAGACGCAATGCAATAATCTCTAAACTACTTTTCCAGATAATGATACACAGTGCTTGTACTTACTGGTCTCGTTATATATACTTGATGATAATGACAGTCAATATTGTAGTAAGCATTTAAAGTCTCAACTCATAATTATTAAGTGTTAGTCTTAAGAGAAACTTGATATCTGATACTCCACATGCACTTCCTTGCATTTACAGTATCAGTATCGTCATATGTAACACATTATGTTAAGTTAATAGTAACTATAATCAATGCATTTCTCAGTGCAATCGTTCACATGAAAATCATTAGAAAAATCTGAAATTCTGCTGCGCTGTCTTCATTTAATTTGGATCAAAAGATAACCGACAATAACAATCTAACGTGACATGTACATAGACGAAGGCTTCAGATATCGGACACACGTACATCCATTTTTAGGGCAGGCTAGGTCAAGGTGACGCCTTGAAATAATATTCATTATTTAGAATTTTTCTTCATTCATGTCTCTTTCTGAAGGAAGAAAATCGAGTACCATAAATAACCACAGACCATGTCCAATAATAATATAATAAAAAGTTGAGTCGTATTTCCGTCTCGACGTATATTTCGAGCATTACTAGACAATTTCACCGTGCAGAGATTTAATTTTTAAAGTTGAGTAAACCAGATAGGATTCAAACTATTGTAAAATTGGATGGAATGGGCTGAACCAAGTCAGGATGAATTATATTCAAATTATCTGCTGTCTGATTAGATTTTAACCCAAAACTGCAAATCAATGAGAATCTTTACCTTACCCTACCTTATCTGCATAAGTATAAAAGCTAACTTTTCAGGAAGGTAATTTTGGGCAAAAACAAGTGGCGCTGGCGGATGTCGTACCAGAGGTTTTGAGTCTGGACTGTGAAGTTGGAATTCAATTACACTAATAAATACGTATACTAATAAAGTGTAGTTAAACTGGTACTGTCGGATGAACAGGTCAACAGGTAGTGAAGACCCAGAACCCAATTAATTCAAATGACTGGCAACCAACAACTTGGACCGGAGACGACAACTGCCAAAATTCATTCATTCGTTGATGAATCAGACAGACTTGGGCTAGGACACAAGTTTTATGTTTTAAATAAATATCATGCTTAAATTTTAGACTTCCAAAAAATGTGTAAAAGTTATTATTTTACATCACTGAAGCTTTACTCCGAAACAGAACGTTTTAGGACTTCGAAGGTGGAATACTTGCAGTACATTACACCGAATAAGAAATTAAAGAAATACGGCAAAATAGAGAATTTGCAAAAAAAAAATTCAAAGCTCTGGAATTTATGACTGCGAGAAGCGGAACACAACTTTGGACTCTCAATTCGTGCATTGGGGTTCGAACAAACTATTTCGAGACATTTCAAAAATGAAAGTCTAAATTCTCAGACTACAGAATTACGAGTTTGTATATCTTATCTCCTTCCTAACACCTTGTCAGAATGGTTACAATATGTGACAGTAGTAAAGTTTCATTAAGGTACACTTTGTTCATCTTGCTGGGGTTTCAATCTCTCGGGCAGATATGGTTAGGGTGACTGGTTACATATAGGTTTCCTGCACGGCGGTTTTTTCTATACTAAAGCAACGTCCCCAATGCAAGTATGTATTGTACTGATAACGAAAAAGTCAACGATTTTTGGCCATGCCTTAATGGCAAGTCGAATAATTGCGAGTATACTTATATTTGAGTAATGATTTCGTAACTGGATGTTTAACTTTACTTGTTAATGAGCCGGAGCCCTTACATACATTTTCCAACACTGTTTCTCGTCCCAAATCCAAAAAATAAATTCATGTTCATTCATATGCACATACATTAACCCGTTGACCCACACCAGTATCCAGACTTACAAACAGAGCCCTTTTCTGTGAACAAGTGCATCTGTGTCAGTAGTGTGTGAATGGCTCACTCAAGTTATGTTTTCAGAACAAAAAATGGGAGACTTATTATTAAGGATTGAGTTTCTTCTAACATAATTTACAAAATTTATTCTTCCTTGCCTTGCAGTTGACCCAATGGGGACCAATAAATGCAGAAGCAAAAAACACTAAAAAAGCTTCTGAGTACATATTGCCAGCTCTGGACTTTCCAAGTTTCTAGAAGAGAGAAGGGGTCAACTGGGGTCAAGAGAGACGGCGACGATCGAAGAGAGAACTCCAATAATTTAAGATTTTTCTTTCACTTTGAACATTTTTGCTACATTGATTTTAAGGAACGCTGTGACACTTGACTTGCACATATAGCGTGAATGTCTAATGACGGTAACCGAAAATGGACGCCCGTTTGCAGTAGCTGTGTTAGATCTTCCAGGGAATGGAAATCAATAAGATTTTAACGAAACCAAAAAATTGCGTCCCAACTTTCGTTGTCAGCAAAAAGTTATGTTCAACAAGTTCAAACATCTGGATTGTCTAGTTAGACTTCCGAGCGAAAATAGTGGTTTTGGCAATATGTTCAAAAGTTTCTGTTCCGAAAAATGGGAATGACATTAATAATTCTAATAATAAATAATTCTCTACATCAAAAATTATAATCTAATTTAGTTCGGTACAATTTCATGCATATTCAATCAAATTATTTGGAATTGGATTCGTTCTAATTATAGTTATAGATAGAATGGTATTCTAGATCAATTGTTAGTATCGTCTATTAGACAAAAACTTGAAAACTATTTCTATGTAAAGTCAGAGAATTTCTTTATTAAAGTTATAATGTTCCTTATTGCCAAGCAGTTCAGTGATATTATCAAATTAATTTGCCGATCTTCCGAATCGCGATAGCACTGTATCTTCAAATTCCCGACTGCTATCAGACAACATTATTACAGATTAATAAGATTTTTGTCCGAAAAAAACGGTAGTGTCCTTATAACCTAATATTTTAAACAGAAATCTCCCCAATCAATGTGTTGTGTAAATGTCTATGAGAATAAACTCCTTAAATGATTCCCATGAAAATTAACCTCAAATGAGCACTAAAACTGTCATCTACCTTGTACATGTATTTCCTACGAGAAGGACAGAGAAGCAATAAAAAAAATTCCGTCTGCATTGGTATTCATGAATGACTAACTCATCCACATATTTCTTTCTATTTTCTCCAAACCGTTCCGTAAAAATAAGTAGATCTAACAGTAATTTCCACATCAAAAATTTTAACCCATCATACAAAATGAGTTTGCTTATAGAATGTGGACAATTCTTCTTTATACGTATGTATTCATCCCTACGAAGATCCAACGTAACCTTTTGACATTTTTACAGATCCGGTCATGCAGTGGATGCATTCCAAATCCAAATCCAAACTCCATACCCTTACCCTTTGACTAAAGGCTTTTACTATTGCATGGCTTTTACATTTACGTTACATTACATTGCACTGTAAAGGGTTAAATGTTAAAATAATTTTACTCGTATTGAACCCCCTTCATTGACATGTTTATTAAAACAAATTCCAGTCCGACGAAGGCGAATTAATGTCCCGACTATTAACTTAATGGAATGGAAGTTTGAGTCGTTTCTGACATACTGGGTCCAACGAAGAGAATATGGGGAAGAATTATTATATCTGGCTATGGACCTTCATTCGACATCAATTTTACTAGTAATTTCTAGTATACTATAACTCTATTTACAATCCTTTATTAAAATAGCGCAGGGATTGCCGGTTGGCGTCGATATTCCGAAGTAAATAATTTATTTTTCAGTTAACAGTATGGAATAATGTTCAGAGGACTCGCAAATCGAAATTCCTGTAAGATTCGAATTCTTACGATTGAATCTTCACAAAATTTACATGTGGACAACATGAAAATTCCTTCATGCCGCTTCGACCAAAATTAATGCATGATGAGTATGATTTTGACAGAAATATTTCTACTACATGCACATATTCGAGACAAATATAAACACGTACAGATTGATCGTAAGGAATTCTACACGGTGGAAAAATTCGTTATGTATATAGTTAAAGTTATAAAACTGATTATAATTCTACCATTGGAAAATGAATATCTAATTAATTAGCACCTGAAACATCAAGTCATATCTTCTTAACACAAAGTACACAACCAATTTTATCATAGGTAGTTGAGTTTGCGTATGACTGCGTCTGCTTTTGGTCGTAAAAAGCGTGTTATGCACTTGGTGGAGGTTAACCAGAAAGTGTTTAACCATGAATTTATTTCCGATGGATCGCATTATCCGTAAATCATAAGTGTAAAGCAAGAAAACCACGACTTACTATTATTACGATTGGTATCCAAATCGAAACCAAACAACTGGAAGTTTCGCATTTTCCAGGAACTAAAAATCAAGCTTTAAGACTCGACGCGTTTTATTGTGGTTTTGAATGCAATTTCGTATTCAAATTTTCCTTGTTTTCGTTAGTAAAAATAACCCAACCATGCGTCGATGCGTTCAATTTTGCTAACGGTTATAATTAAGCTTTTATAATTTTTGCAAGGATATTTGTCAAATCGGATCATACTTCGCTTAATACACTATAATACGATACGCTATAAAATTACCACCTCACGATAAAAGATAAAAATCGAACTGAATTGAACAAATTACACTATTGTGAAAGCTGAATGAGATAAGAAAGTTATCGCTTGCGAATTTGTCTACTTATTGGTCCAAAATATAAACCTTTTCGCATGGTAAATTCAAGGAATTTCGTTTTCAAAATAGTGAAGCAAAAAAATGTCAAAGACCTCGTCGGAATTCAAAATTTTCAAGTAGTGATTTTTAGTTCAGTCTGTCAAGAGGAATGACCAGTGAATGAAACAATTTTATTTCGTTTTGCATTACAGTACCTACCAAATGTAAGTAATTTCGCAATACCGAATATGCGATCAATTCACTCGAGCGCGATAAAACGCATACCTCAAAGAAATGCAAGTGTTTTTATCTTTTAGATAAAACGTCGATAATCATAATCTTATTCCCACAATTAAGGAAATAATACCCCTCGGAATAGAGTCAATGGAGTGGAAATTAACGATAGAAGTTGCGGTGTAGCACGTCTGTCAACGCACAACTTTTCGACGTTAGGTTTTAATATTAACTCTGATTTAGGTTAGGAATAGTTTCAGTGTGAAAGTACTCTTTATTTTGAGAGGATGATTTCTGATGAAATTCAGAGCCAGAAAACTACTTATATTTCTTGAATTCTGGCAGGTTGTCTCTCATGCCTGAAGGCCGAAATAGATTATCGAGACCAAGGTATCTTGGTAAGGTATCAAGGAATTATCATCATATCGAATTTCCGATATCGTTGAAATGACCTTGTCCTATCGATGAAATCTTAGGTTACCCCTAAGTGTTGAGACGTAGGAGTCGGACCTGCTTTATACCCGGTTTCTTACTTATCATACTAACTTAACTTGGACAAGAATATGTTCCGAAGTTTGATTGACCTCCCTATCAAAAATTAAATATACCGCTTTTAGAATACCTCCAGGAAACGAACTAAAATATAAATATAGAAACATCAAGAACAGAACGCCGGCTATGTAGAATTTTGTTTATGAATTGATGTTTACGATATTATATCTTTTTTGATAAAGAAACTTATGATTTAAAACTAATTTTATTTGTAAACAATGAAAATTGATATGCAAAACACTAATTCCGCACTGACACCGACCCGAGCAAGACGCACTATTAATCGGTGAAAATTAATATGCTAAAAATTCGGCTTACCTTTCAATTGTTAGCTTTTGGTAGGTGGAGGAATCCTGTGTTCTGTGTATCCTTGAAGACTTCAGAACTTGTCAATGCTGTGACCACTTGCACTAATTAACTAGCTAATTCATAAACTAAAATAAATACTCAACATCTATAATCTAATAATTTCATCATAAATAATAAAAAATAATTAACTTTGAATAAATAAAATAATTTATCTCTTGTCAAGCATTCATACAATTCGTATCGTACGAGTCTGTTCGTATGTGTCTAATATTGTAAAATCGAGTCTTAAGAGAAATGAAGGATAATCGACAAACCACTATCGTCGTCGTCACGTCCAGTCTGGTCTACGTCTAAAGAGTCAATGCCAAATACAAAGACTCATTTGCCGGATGAAGGCTCAAGTCTTTCGTCTTAACTAATTTCTTACTCACTTCATTTCTCTCTTCAATTTCAATACCTACTGGAGTGCCACCCCAACCTTTAAGGATTAACACCAAAATATGACTTTCTTAAGGGTACAATTTGACAGATTTGGACCTTCGAATAGGGATGACGACACCGCTTTAGACAGTTTTGTGGCCGGATTAATTATCCGATTTATTCATCGAAAATCGGTCAGAGACCTTCTGTCGCATCCGGTCGGACTATCTGCCAAGAATTGTCCCTATACCTTCAAACCGAACAGATGACTCGATTTATAGGTTGACTGAATAACGTCTATCCTCTGACTTGTTCTGATTATTCGGTTTTTCATCAAGAATTGATCGTATACTTTCTAATCGCTCAAAATTTAAAGTTTATTCCACGAAATTCGGTACAAACAATGGCTGGTGTACGATATCCGGTATGCTATTCTTGGAAATCTTGAATTTTGAGTTATTGAAAGTTAAAAAGGAAGTCATTTTAATTTCGGTTGTAACTCAGAGCAGACTAAATTTTTCAATACTTTTGCCATGTGTGTAGTCTTTTCAAGTGTCCTAGTCACATTATACAGGGTGTTTACGAAAAGACGCACATTTGTTTGTTCAATTTCTTGGATTTGCTACAACAATTTATGTTACAACCAATCTAGAATTTATTGAGGTTGTATTTTGTCGAAGTACCAGGACGAACACAATTCAAACTAATTAAAAATTTGGATGGATTTTGGAGGAACCCAAGTTATAGAAATTAGTCATTTGAATAAAATATGTTCAATTTAAGCTGATAGAGTACGTTGAATTTTTTTCAGCTGTACTGCAACACAAATTCTTGTAACTGCGCCTAAAAAACGAACAAACAAATGCGCGTGTTTTCGTGAACACCCTGTATTACGTACTTACAAAGATGTCATCCACAGATTCGCCAATTTTACGTTCGTATGAAATCGCGGAATCAGATAACCAGACTTCATCTGATATTACATTAGTTATTTCGGCTGGCCTGGAAGCCGGAACTTCCGAATTCATCCCAACCTAAAATAAATAGCATTTCTTAAGTTTTGGTTTAGGGTAACTTAAGAATTCAACTTCGAGTTTCCTTTCATTTCAATTGACTTCATCATCACAGTTGGTTGTTCGAGTTAAATTCAGTTGACATCTG
>JAQGCA010001229.1:0-18865 GCA_034698945.1 Protaphorura quadriocellata
TTCCGATTCCAATTGTAATGAGAATTTCGATTATTTTCGAATTCCGATTCGAATTCCGATTCCGATTACCCACCCTGAAAACAAGTTATTACTTGTAACTGTAATTGATTACTTTGGAAAATGCCTGTAACCGTAAATGTAATTTATTAGTAATAAATTGATGCACTCGGTTATTTGTAGTTTAACTACATTTTTGAGAGTAAATTGACCAACCACCCACCTTCGGTGATTTTGAAAAGTCTCTTGGAAGACCATCTGGTGGAGTTGGTCTAATTCTTACCTCTACGAACTCTCACAAAATAATTTTTTGTTTCAGGTTTTTCTGCACAAAATTAAAGTTTTGACAGTTATGATTTTATTTTATTTTAACATCACAAGGAAAGGAGTTTCATTTAATCTCAGAAACGGTGCGGTTGGACGGCGAACATGACATGAGTTTACCTTGTAAACCCCGAGCATGGCGGGTTATTTTGAGTTCCCTTAGGTCCTTTGGTATATCCAATCAAAATCTTGACGAAAAATATTATTTTGAATTTTTTCAAAATCTTCTGTAATGCACCTCAGGGACATATCTCATCGTTGACGCGAAATGAAAATGAAAGACGTCCGAAATAGCATTCATTTAACACTATTTAAAAAATCGCAATGGGTGCCCTCAGGATTTTTCCAATCAAATTTTCTTAGACAAAGGACAAAAACATGTACTTCATTTGTACACGCGACTTTTAAATTTTCATGTCAAGGGATCCCAAATGGTGTGAAAAAGTGAATGGTGTGTCTAGGTCCGACACTCATGTCGTGAGTTTCCCTTGTCAGTAGCGGTTCGGTTGGACGACTGAGTAAGTCTTTGGGGTCAGAGGATTTTCTTATGACTTTTCTGGTACTTTGTTCTAACCGGATGAAGAATATATTTAATTTTTTACTCGGACGACTCGGACTTTCTCAGGGCGCAATTCTCGCCGGTCGTTATGTCCAACGAAATCAACAAAACTTCCTCTTATAGCGGTCCCATGCCCTCTACAGAGACTGACCCACCCGGTTAGGCCGAGAGGCCTAAGAACAAACAACGTGGAGTTGCCCTGATCTAACCTAATATTTTCCCCCCTTTTCCCCGTTTTTATTCCCCATCTTTTCCGAAACTTACAGAGTTTCTGTCAAGTAGATTATACATCCTATAGATGGAATTAACTCGGCACCCTTTGGAAATCAATTAAGCTGATATGCAGAAATGACAGGGGAATGCCTAATAGATCCTTATTCCTTTCTAGCTCGCTTACGAGCTATCGGGTTGATTACTAACGAATAAAATAACATAACCTTTCAATTATTATTTCAATCAAATTTGCTTTTATAGGAATGCACGAAGACTAAATATAGAGAATCGGAGGTCACAAAAAATATGATGTGCGCCGGGTATCCAAATGGAAAGCTCGATGCTTGTCAGGTGCTTTTTTAAAAATATTCTATTTATTTAAACATTGATGCCGAAAATAGGACTTCGAAATACCTACTTTTGATGTGGATATCCGCGAAGGTGTACGAGGATCGTTGGAGATATCCACAGATTCATTATCTACACGTTCAGATTGGCGAATATATTGCACGGATATCACGCTATCCGCAATAGGTGCATTTGGCAAATCCGCCGATCTGAACATGCAGATAGGAATATGTCAATATGCAGCCGAAACCTTCCTACCTGTACCTAAGTTGTTTTAACTGCGTCATGCTGTTATTAATTCGACTTATTCGTTGTGAAAGGAATGTTATTGGACGACGTAAAAAAAGTTTCTAATCCTCCCTACCCAGCACTCCTTCAAGTAGTTTTCCTGACCAACCATACTATTCTCCTCCACTGGCTCACTTGATTGAAATAAATTTTCTCCACGTTTAGGGAGACAGCGGTGGTCCTTTAAATTGGGAACCAGATGACAGCAATAAAGACGTAAAATATGTAATTGGGATCGTCTCTTGGGGCCAAGGTTGCGCTAGACCAGGCTACCCAGGAATTTATACCCGGATAACAAAATACCTGGAATTTATTCGGGTATTCAATTTTGTTTCTAATTAACTAAACAGTTAGGAGTGGGGGCAATCCATCCGTTTCGATTTTCTGGAATGACATCTTATGAAGATGTATGAGTTTGTTGGGTTGGTTTTTGCTTCAGTGGTAAAGCAGTGGACTGGCCAGCAGTGGTGGCTTGAGATCACGGTACCTGTGATGTCAGCACTTTGCCTGGTCACGTGTCAGGTCTTGGTCAAAGATCACGGCTGGTCATGCCGACGGAGATGGTAGGCTATTGGTTGCTCGTCAGCACACATTTTAAAATTCGTTTAGGAGTTAGGCAGAGTGTTTCTGCTTTGGGATTGCAAGAATTAGGGGTTGTTCCAGCTAGGTTAACAGCGATCGGACTTGTTACTATTTTTTTTTCATCGTAGGATCAGCAGGAGTAGCACTTCAATCTGGATTTCTTTTCAAAGTCGGAGCATTTGTTTGTCCCATGTACATGATCGTGCCGGGATTTGAATGTGTGCTGTAAAGTCATTGTCATTACTGATAGTGAAAAAACTGGTAAAAGTTTTACTGCATGGTGAAAGCGGGTAGATTATTTTCGAGCGCCTTGTACTCTACTTCACCCGGTTCTGGGCTGGGATCAATAAAGGATCAAATGTAATCCCCATTTTCCACATGTACTACTCGCAATGTAGAGGTACTACGGAAACGTTTTGTATTAATTGTCTTGGACAAGGACCAAAAGCCATACGCCGTAGCTTACCAGCTCCTCCGTCGGAAAGACGAGATCAGCCCGGACCCTTTACCAAGACCTGACGTGTGAGTCAGAGAACTCTTTATTAATGGCATAATGTTCCACAGCACACTACACAGTAGATAACCAAATTGATTTCCATTAACGTATTTTGGTTCCTGGTTCGAAAGGACCAGTGGACGTGTCCATGTCACTATGTCACAGGCACCGTGACCCCAGTGGTGGCGGAAGAGGCGGTGCCTCGGCTAAATGTCCATTCACTTAAGCTACTGAGGTTCAACATTAACAAACACACTTGCATTGAACATACTATGGCCGGCTGTTCATAAACATTGCAGTCTCGCACCAAGTCAGCTGAAACCTCAACCTAAAGCTAAACTAAAAATAACATACCGTATTTGTTCTATTGGTACCCGGGGCTTCTACTAAAAAAATCTGCCTACACGTCAGCCCGATTTCCCCACTTTCTCCATTACAGTGCAGGGAGAAAGAAGGGAAAGTACCCGGGTTCTAATGGAGAATAGGTTCTATTCGAGCAAATACGGTAGATAATCTGCTCCTAAAGACCAGAATAACACCAAAACATTTGTGCCATATGCAAACCACCCACACTAGATGTCATCAGACCAGACTTAACCGAAAAACGGGTCTGCATATCAGTCGCTTTCTCTACTTTCTCCATATGGATGCATGGAGAAAGTAGAGAAAATAGCCGGGTTGTAATGGATACCGGGTTTTATTATAACAAATACCCTAAACCAAGATGCTTGAACAGAATTTGTTAGCCAGGTGATCCCGTAAGTGAGAA
This sequence comes from Protaphorura quadriocellata, assembly GCA_034698945.1. NCBI lineage: Eukaryota > Metazoa > Arthropoda > Collembola > Poduromorpha > Onychiuridae > Protaphorura > Protaphorura quadriocellata. The sequence goes on from JAQGCA010001229.1 coordinate 3,577, forward strand.
AAACAAAAAATAAAAATAACAAACGGCTAACATGGAGAGCAGGGGAATTCTCATCTCTATAATGGTGAAGAAAACCAGGTTTTCTTCACCATTAGAGAGATGGGAATTCCCATGCTCTCCATGTTAGCCGTTTGTTGTTATTTTTGTCATTAGCGAGAGAAATCTCATTTTGGACGATTGGTATTTTTTCCCAACTACGGGATCACCTGACTAACAAATTCTGTTCAAGCATCTTGCCCTAAACCACCACTGCAGCAAAAACTCACCCTACAAACGTTATGCTTTCTCATATGTCACTCCAAAAACGGATGGATTGCCTCCACTACTAGCACTGTATATTTTTTTATGGAGAAAATGGTTGTTAATTTTCGAACGCAATTATTGCTCTATTTAGGTGAACACACTTGAATCGTGCTACTGTTCAAACGGATAAAATTATGGATTCATCCGAACACAGGGATATGGACTGTTATTCGAGATTAATCTCGGCGTGATAGCGTATACATACAGTTAAATTACCATTAATTAGCCGATCTGAAAACTGTTACTTGAAACTATTATCTTATATGGTTTTTACGTTTAAAAAAGTCAACCGCTTCGTGAGAAAAGTCGGATCTCAAAAATATCCTTAAAAAGCATTATATTAATTCTTTAGATATTCCTCACGCCTTTCTAATCGATTTCGTTCAGAAACCGTGCTTCCAAAATGCTACCAACTAACGAATGTGTTTTCGACAAAGCAAGGTGTTCATCGGCATTAAATATCATGGGAACTTTCGACTCAAATATTTTCAAAAATGATCTTAATCATCATTTGTAGACTTTGGTTTAGCGAATGAAAGGCTACTTTTCCTATGTTGGTTCACCATCGCTTTCCAAAACACTGATAATTTACAGTTCAAATGTTATGATTCTAGTTTTGTGAATTGTAATTCATTGTTTTTCAACATGTCTAGTCATTTTGTTATGTTGTCTTCAAAGCTTATGTCCTGGCGTGAATATAGTTTAAGTGAATTGTTAAGCTTGATCTACCAGTTAAATTGGAGTAATCAAATGAAACCTGTGAATAGTTTCGTTAGTCTTAGTCGGAAAATCAATATAAAGTTTTTTTTGCAGTATGACATTTGGCTAAAGCTTCCAAGATTAGTTGAATCACCGTAAAGTTCAGTCCCGTGAAATATTTTTCCGTAATTAGTCAAATTATGTACTATGATATGCAACTGCTAGACTACTTTAGAATAAAAAAAATTCATGCACAACACTTGAGCGGTAAAACCTAAAATCCTAAATAAACCACAGAAACCAATATGGTCGTAAAATTATTCCTGCGTGATTCTTATATGACGTGCTCTAGAAATGAAGTAAAACGTAGAACACCAACAAAACCATGAGACAAGACATTGATTATTCAATGCGGCCGAGTGTTGGAATTTAAACCATGTTAATTGTAAAAATGTTAGACTCTACGACACTTCTAAGGCTCTGACAAGACTTTATGACATGGGGGTGAAATGAATCACAAATAGAAAACACTCAAAACACTCGCGAACAGCGAGGGAGTTAATGAAAGTCCGAAAACACTACCAAAAACTGGGAAAGGTCCAGATAGTTTGGCGGAAATAGATAAATTAAATTAAACTTTAATATCAAGACAATTAAATGATTACGCGGCTCGCACATCATGTATCGTCGAAGTTCATTATCGCTTTCATCAACCTAACTCAAATAAATTATAATTTGACAACTTAAGTATTATTGAAATACCGGAAAACGAATCGTTTACATATTATCTTATGATATAACAGAACCGTCATAATAAATGCCAACTAATTTCTTTAATACTCTTGAAGCACGGTCAATTATTATCGACCTTAAGGAAAACAAAACATTACAAATTAAATTTCCAATGCAGTGAACTGAATTAAGGTACCTTAGTGACTTTTCAAACTGGCGGGACAAAGGTCAGGTTTTATTCAAAATTATTTTCAAGTTTTCTGTACGCCGCTGATCCTGATCTTGATCGTCTTCTCCCTGCAGGCTTCTGACGGCCCTCAATGCATAATGCGATTATCTGAAAAAATTAGAGTAAAAATAGTCAGACGGATCGTGAATAATTGTTTAAAGGAAAATTAAACTATTGTTTCTAACGACGGAATTCATGCTATTTGAGTTGGCCCTGAGCCTAAAAAAATTTAATAATCTGATGAATTCAAAGCTTAGGTGGTAGCTATCACGTATCCAAAATTATTAAAATAATTAAATCAACTTACTCTTTTTTTGTTGTGGAACATAATAAAGGCTAAGCCACAGAGTCCTATAAATGTAACGAAGTATCCAAAGTAACCAGTACTCTCATCCTCGGGATCACCCATGTATAAAATATTTGGATCAGCAACTGATTTCTGTGCAGAATTGTCTTGACGTTGCTGACCGGAAGAATCAGAATCGCCGCTGGATGATTTATCAAAAACAGTTTTTCCCTTAACCTGATCGTCGCCCGATTTTCCGCTCATAGGATTGTTGTCGAGCTCCGGCATTGGTAAATTATTTTCAGAAGACTCGGCGTCCAGATCGGGCTGTCCACCTCCACCTCCAATATCCGAATCATCAAAGTCTCCTACCTTCCCATTTGTACTTCCAGTATTAGGGTTCGGATTTGTCTCCATTACTGGAGGTTTTACATCCGCGTTTTGTTGAATCTTCGGAGAATCGGAGGAAAGAGATGTAGGAGAAACAGAGGACTGTTTATCGACTAGAATTTTCTCCTTTTCTAGCGGCTTTGACGAAATTACTTGACTCGATTGAGCATTTTCGGGATTGTTTTTATTTTCACTTTTGATGTCGGTGTCTGATGGCAAAGGGATTGGAGGCTGAGAGTCGGTACTCTTAGAGTCATCCACTGGGTTCTCGGGAATTGATACTGGTTTCTTTCTATCCTCTTGACGGTCTTTTGTTCCGCTTGCCCTTGGTTTACTTTCGGTGCCTACTCCAGGAGAGTCCTCCACCTTCGTTTCTTTCGTCAAACTCTTTCCGGTCACCGGTTCAATTTTCATGCCCTCAATAGCAGGAGCAGACTCAGAAGAATTGAGCGACTGAATTTGAATCATCTCAAATCCTACATTTGCTAAAGCGCAAAGTACATTGATGTTGGTACTTGTTTTTGTCCCTCTGCACATTTCAGAGCATTGGTTTTTATCATCTGCTTGCGTCACCCCAAAAAAAGATTTAAAAAAATCGTCGATTTCCTTGGTTGAATCTACTGATCGTAAATGCATTACTTTCTCAAACTCAACACAAAAAGCTTCAACGGTAGAATTGGCATTGGAATTGATCAAAGCATCAGTAGTAAGTGGTATTGCTGAAGTGTTCTGAATAGTGCTAATGGCATCGTTCGTACACAACTTTGCAGACGCGTACCTTATGGCAAGGCAAATAGAATTGTTAAAATCAGAAATTTGCATAATTCCATCTTTTCCATTTTCTAAATCGGAAATATTTGGACACAGTGTTTTGTACGGTGACTGGGGTAGAAATAAATTTCGTGGTGGGAAAATACAACTAGAGTGTGGGTTTGTAAAATTATCGCTCGTGGCTTGTAACAACGAAAGGAACGTTGGCTTCGATGTTGACACGGAACTTGGAGGAGCACTTGACGGATCTCCAGGAGGTGCACTTGACATTAGGGGAATTCTGAGAAGACCGATGAATGACAGAAAAAAAATACTTGTGGTCCACTGCTTCATCATCATTCTCTAAAAAGGGTCTCTCCCCGAACCTGCGTCAAGTAAGATATTATATAACAGTGACCTTGTAACACCCTAAAATAACTAATCATGTCCATATCATATCAGCCATCAGCGTGATCTGAATTTTACATGATTTCTTAGTTAATTTACAACTAAAGAAGGAAAATAGTGATTTAATTACGGTACGACTAATGACTAATTTAAAAAGCGAAATGAAATTACCCAATCTTCTACGATGAAAAAAAAAGAGTCAAAACGCAAAAATACAAACTTTCAGTTGGTTAGTTCGTCAATCACTGGTTCGCTTCGCTGGTTTTGGACAAGTCGGAAATCCGAAACCGAAATAAATCAACACCCTCTCCGTTTCACTCTATTCGATTGAGTACTTTTAATTTTCTACCCAAATTTCATGGTCACTATTCAGTTATTCAATTCCTTGAGATTTTAACAGTTTTCAAGTCCTCTAATATCTCTAGATGACAAAAACAAAAGTCGTCACTATTAGTTGGATTCATTGGTTTACGTAAGCAAATCAATTCATTCAAATTTCCCCGCTAGATTCTCTTATCTTTTGAACTCACGAGCTGGCAAAGGGGAATGTTGACAAAAATAGCCACGAATCCAGAAATCCACCATATTGAATTTTACTTTGTTCTCAAAGTTCTTACCATTTTTGGTAAAATTTTTAAATTTAATCAAAATATAAAAATGCAAATGCGTGGAATAGTTCCTTTCTTCCAATAGGACGCGATATGTGATTACAGTCAACATGCACCTGGTATAATATGTTTATCTTTTGTAGTCTAAAGTTCCATACATTCTACGACAGTTTTTTTTTCTGCACTTGGTGTTAGACTTTCTGCCGAGGGTGATTCTGCCAACTATTAGAACACCTTCAAATATGATATGGGTACGAAGGGGTAATTAATATCATTAAGTGTTTCGTCAAAACGTCAGAGAAAAAAAAACTGTATTTTTAGATCTAATGAGCACTTATATCATTACGAGCAACTTTAGACTTGGGAGCAAAATGCTGTAGTTTATCAACTTGCACCATCATGAAGCAAGAAGTATAAATTATTTTCGTATGCGTGATAGTTCTACTTCTTCATATTTTTACAATTGTCTTGTGACTGGCTTCAAACTTGGTAGATATGACCAGCGGGTCGTAGCTTCCCTCGCGGAGGTCGATCAGCCAAGATTGACTTCTTGTTCAGAAACATTGCTGTTAAACATGATCATGGTCAACACGAAGTGCATGTGATTTAATCAACGTTATTGAAACAACCACATCTTATCTAAACTGAAGCTTGTTAATTCGGGAAACATTAACGATTTTGTAAGCAATTGAGCTTTGGGTTCTAACTGGCTTGAGACTTGGGTAGCATTACCAAGGATCTTAGCTTCGTTCGGGGTGATTTGTTGGTCGACGAAGAAAATTAATATTACACGATGGTATAGAAATCGACTACATACGGTACAATAGTCGTCGTAAGATCTTATAAAACCTCGTTTTATATTCGACAAGAACAGGAGTACGAGCAGAGAAAATGCAGTAAGTGGTTGAACCATTTTGTTTGCTAATCCGGTTCGTCAAAAATGATTAAGCCTCAGATTAGCCTACAAATGCTCAAGACCACGGATATAGATAACAAAATATAAAATCTTTATTCAATCAAGCCAACTGCGGATATTAATGGAGACAGAAATATTAACTCTTGGTACCTACTATACTGTACAAATATAAAATCCAATGAAAAGAAGAGTAAGCGCGTCCAACCATACACTGATACTAACTACTTTTTGAGTGTTTCTTCCAATATCTTTTAACGTCGTCGTGTCCATTTTTTGTAACTACTATAGTTCTCTTTTGATCACTAGAAAGTGCCAAAACTCCAATTTCCTGGGCGTAGTCCCGAACAACTTCATAATCTCTTTGTGATAGAAATTGATTGTACAAAACACTCTCGTTGTAAGTCAGTCGATTTCTCTCCATTTCCCACAGCCTAATTTGATCCACCACAGATGGGGGCACACCGTTGCACGTACTTCCAGTTCTGGAAACCAAATTTGAGATTTAATTCAATGAATAGGAGTAAAGTGTTTGATCAAAAACCTCGACTGGTATCTAAACAAATCACTAGTCCTTAAATGTAGGGGCATGGTTAAAAATGTTATAATAATAACTTATAATAATAAGAAAGATGGCCATCGTTCAGTTGTTAGGTCATTCGGGTTCTGGTCATGAAAGAGATTCACATGTGCAAATATCCAGCCAATACAGTGCAAAATTGAAAAAATAATAATTCAGGGTTCAATTGAATACAATATTAAATTCTTACGCCTGCATTTTCTGATGTGCGTGCATAGTTAGAAATGTAATAATTTGCTCCGCCGTTATTCCACTCCGAAGTGCTTGCCTCACTGAATCACGAGTTATCACGCCAACGACTAAATTCGGAAATCTGAAGAGAAAGTCCGTGAACATTCCAACCAAAGCCAATTGGAGATCTGCGTGAAATTAAAACAAATTACAAGTGTGAGGAAATAAACAATAAAACTTACATCAATACAAAATGAATTACCAGAGTCACTGTAAGCGTATAGACGATAATTTGTTTCAACAACAACGAATCCAGTTTTATGTTTCTCAGTGTCCAAAGTGACGCGACGACTCCCAGATACCAAATTCAACGCTAATTTGGTGGGGTAAAATCTCCCAGCCTTTCTCTGCAAAAATTTGTAAACACATAAAGTACTAAATCCAGCAATATTACAGTTTGCATTATGGGGAAGAAAACTCCAGTTCGCTTTTAAATAATTAGGAAAATTGAAATTAAATCTTACCGTTCGCTGGTATAAAAGACCGAATTCCCTCAAGTGTTGCATAAATTGTTGCATAGAATCATCGAACCCTTCGGTACTGTAATCCTTTCCCAGAGTTCCAAAAGACAAAGAAAACAGGAAGGCTAAACACTCGGACAATTTCATTCCTCTGTCTTCAACAGTTTCGAGATATTTTACAAGGAAATACCACACTTGTGAAGCACTGGAAGGGTAAAGTACACTTACTTCAATTTCAATGTTCACTACTTGATTCATTAAACTCAAATTGAAACATTTTATTTTCCAGCCCTCCCTACAATACAATAAACCCTCTGTAAGACCGAGTAGATATGTGTTGCGAATCTAGACATAGATACTGCGTTCAGCTAGATTGCTAGATAGACAGCTAATTGGATTGGATTGGATTGGATGTAATTTTATTATAGTCATTATAATAGCTAGATTGCTAGATAGCTAGATGGTGACCTGGGTCGAAGTCACCCTCTGACACCCAATTTTTATTGCATTTATGCACGTATCAGACCATTCTGAGCAACTTTGGAAATTTGACCTCTGGTGACCTGGGTCGTGGTCACCCTCTGACACCCACTTTTTATTTCATTTATGCACGTTTCAGACCATTCTGAGCAACTTTGAAAATATGACCTCTGGTGACCTGGGTCAGAGGTCACCTGGCATCATATTAACACTTGGTGTTCCTTAAGCTTGGTTGCCTACCCTAAATATTTCATCGAAATCCGTCAACACTTACTGCATGTAACCTCTGGTGACCATTCTGAAACTTTGAAACTTTGACCTCTGCTGACCTGGGTTAGAGGTCACCTGGAGAGGTCATACCAACACTTGCTGATTGTTGTGACCTTGTGTACCTACCCTGAAATTTCGTTGAAATCCGTCAACATTTACTGCATGAAAAGTGTGGACGGACGGACGGACGGACAACACATTCACATAATGTCTTGCTTACGCAGCACATAATCATGAGTAAGTTAATTTTACTAATTTAGTTAACTCACGTATCCAAAAGGAGGAACTGGAAACCTTCATTAGTTATGGACGGCGGATTGTCTCCTTCCCTTTCCCTGAATAAATCAATAATAATTTTAGACACCCACCGGTAATATATTATGCTGATTCTTGTTCTTGAGTACAACCATTTATTTGTCGTACGTACATGAGACCAGCATGAGTAAGAGTTAGAATCGTGTCTCGTGAAACACTGTCGTCTTTCTGAGCTTTCTCGGCCAAATAATGTAGAAGAGCTTCCCATCGTCCAAGAGCATATGTGTCCAGATCTTTGATGGTTCTCGGCTTGTTATCCTGATCAAGATGTTGACTGTTGGTCCAACCTTTACCACTTCGTACAAGAAACCAATGTTATTAGGACCACAAGCTCTTAAATAATCCGTCAACATAAGGTTTGCGCTTACCCGCCAAGGAGAGCTACTTTGAGATTATGACGGAATTTGGGATTGAGGATCCAGCCTGGGAGACCACCAGGCATAGGAGAGTCATTCCATATCAACAATAAATTCAGAGCATCTACAGCTTGCGAGTGTTCACTGAAAATTCGGATTCGCAAGTGTGAATACATATACATTAACAGTGCTAATTATTGTGCACCGACATTTCCCCAGGACGTGTTATCTTTGAAGAAGTGTCTTTGAGAAGTCTATTTTTAAATTAATTTGACTTGGCGAATTGTTATTGGTTATCACACTTGAATAAATTGGAAAACATGGAACAATCACAATCATATTATGTGATAATTCATTTCACAATCGCCCTATATTGACTACAATACGAGATTGGAAAATAAACTTTAAAGATACATACCGTAAATGACCGAATTGACGCCTGAGTTCGATTAAACGCCATAAGAGCGCGTAGGTCGAATCACTCCAGTGCTCAAATAAAAGCCGGGTCGGATAGTCAGTCATTCACGGTAGATAATTATGTGGGTGTTGGAGATAATGTCGGTTGGAAACTTTGAAGAAATCATTGATGGTTCTCCTATTGAATATTTGTAAACTTAAAACTTACTTGACATGAGCCTTTGAAACCCAAGTCGCAACGACTGCTTGAGGAACCGCTTGTTCGACGTACAAAGTTCGTAGAACATAGTGTTGGGCCAGTTTGGGAAGTTCACTGCAAAAGTGTAAAATGAAGTCTCATGAGTTTTTCGTGTGCTATATAACTTCAAGATTCATGACGATAATAGCAGGAGCAGGCTTTCCCGGAAATTCCCATTTGGTGTTAAAGTCCATTTCTTACCGAAATATTGCTAAGCACGGAGCTGGAAATCCGTACAATTCATCCACCACACCGTTCGGCAGGGTTCTCAGGTAATCGTGCAGATTTTGACATTGTTGTAGACTCTTCAGTACACTCATTCTAATTCTGAATCATTCAAACAGGACAAGGCCTTCTTCTTCCGGATTGTGGAATATTGACCTGTTAAGCAACTCACATTTATAATCTTAAATCTTTCATAAAGACAGGAAAGGAATAATAGGAAATCATAGAATATTCGACATTATAGATATCTCTCGGTCATTATCTCGGACAGACAGCATCGAGCATACTCTCAAGTTTTTTCCAATTTTACCAGGCGAAAGCCTCGACTAGGGGTAGGATCACATCCTAATGTGTACGGTAACAGTAACTGGTAAAGCAGTACTTCCTCCTTCAAGAGGAAGAGCTAGATGATCAATCCATCGGTCACGCATTGTGCACCGGGAGATTTTTCTTTACTGAAGGTTTTCCTACAATTACGTGCCAGGATCAGGTCAGAGAGACCTCACTCCAGGGCCAGGGTCAGTGTTTACCTTTACGAACCTAAATATTCCTTATTTACCAAAGAAATATCAGTTAAAAAGTAATGACGTTGTATCTGTAAGAGACTATCAATTGGTTCTCAATTAATATTTCCGGAATCGTTTCAACCTTCTGAAGTCCACAAAAGCGGAGAGAGGATGTCTGTTGATCACTCTTGACCTTAGAGGTCGTCAAATATTTTACAAAATCGTTTATATAAAACTTAAGTCATTGTGGATGTCGAGCTGTTGGAACTATCCTTACTAAGTAATATGTGTAAACTGTATAAATCTCGTGAAAAAATTTAGGTGGAAAACGGAAACAGATAGACTAATGTAATACATAAGGACCGGTCTAGATAAGATTGCAGGATGTTGATTTGAAAAAATATAATACAATACAATAAAGATTTTGTTTAAAAAAAGCCACTAAGGCCAAGGCGAGGGGAGGAAAAACATGCGGTGTTTGCATTATTTACACCGGAATGCCGATTTGTCCACTAATGGCTTCTTTATTCTAGGACGTGAATATAAATTTAATCATTCATTCCCAACGTACTGCAAAATTTAATTTCACCTTTGACCTGAACTTGTAAGGATGCTTTCAGTTAACTTACCGGGATTTGATGTTGACGATTTTCGATTTGGATTTTGATTGAATGAATATTGAATTTCCCGGACAAAAATAATTAAATTTTTCATAGAGAACGAAAGTAAATTTTTGAACCCGGCGGGAAGTTTATAACCAATGCGTTTACTTGACTTGACGGACGAGGAGGGAGAAAAGTGAAAAAAGAAAATGAAAATTTTTCTTTTCAAATTCAGCTAGAGATTTCTGAACAGTGTTACTTACTACAAGTCACATTTGACAGTGAATCTGAGTAACCGAGACCCATGTTGTTGGATAATATTCATCTAATTTTGAATTTTGAAGTCAGAAGTGACGGTACGTTTTTATCTTTACACTCGTTCATTATTCTGGTATCTGGTTGCTGGTCTGGCTTTTCTGACCTGAGAACGCACCTGTTTCACACAAACATTGAATGATTGCATGTCTTACGTTCCGGACTTGTGGCGTGGCATGTGATAGTTTTAGTATTCACATATTCACAATATTAGTAACAATATTTCTTTCCGTTCTTTAAAATACCGCGTAGAGGAGGAGAAGCATTGTCATAAATAGCAGATCACGTCGATTTGACATTCTAGTAATGGATGACATTTCCAAAGTGGGCCAAGTGGGAATCCTACTCGATCCAAGGATTAAATTCGGACTCGGCTCCACTAATCCGAGTCCGACCGACGTCTTAATACTCTTAATATACGTTGATTTTAGGACGGCGGCTCTCGGACTGACTGTGGACTGACGAATCTGATCAATTAATTTAATTCGCGATGGCTTCTGTGGAGGAGAACGGACCGAATGAAGGGATTGTGCAGAATCCCATAGCGCACGATTTCGACAAGAAGACTAGATCTTTGGATGTAACTGTAGAGGGGAAGGAATCTGAGATTGATTTCACTGGTCTGTATTTGACAGAAGACATTATCAATGGGCTTCAAAAATGTGGTTTCCAGAAACCATCACCAATTCAGTTGCGAGCTATTCCGCTTGGACGTCTTGGTTTCGGTAATATTTTATTTTTGTGCTTCTTAGGCTTCCTTGCATGGAGAGTTGGAGAGTGAATAAAATATATTCGGATAAACGATATTTATTTTCTTATACTAATATTCTTAGTAGATTGTTGGAATGATCAATGCCATTCAGATTTGATTTTTATTTCTAGACATGCTGCTTCAAGCAAAATCAGGGACTGGAAAGACATGTGTCTTCTCTGTGATCACTTTGGAAAGTATAACTATAACGACGAACAAGATTCAAGGACTTATAATGGCACCGTGTAGGGAAATTGCATTTCAAAATGCCAACGTACTGAAGAGTCTTGGAGTGTGCAAAGATGGTAATTTTATTTGATTCTAGGCTTACTTTACCCTCATGAGACAGAGGGTTACTCTCCATCCATAGCACCATAGTTGGAAGAATCTCATCGCCTAAAAGCGAGTACACACTTAAAATTCTTGTCACCCTAAAAGTGATTAAAAATGAGCCGTTCGTGTATCTTGGATGCATGCACTACATACTACCTTACCATACAACGCATGCATAGGACACGAGGTGGAAGTCAAGGTCAAGGTTAGGGTCAAATATAGGGAATAATTTTAGTAGAATTTTTTTTTCGAAATTCGTATTCTTTTTTGAAGTTTTCGAGTTGCTGTGCGAAAGAAGCCCATGCATCCATGATGCACGGACGATTCATTATCCCTAAGTGTGTATTTGCTTTTAGACGATGAGATTCTTTCAATTATGGTGCTATGGAGTATGGACAGTAGTCTGAATGAGATTTGTTTTTTATACTCGCAACATTTGATTGAACTCGATTTGATTCTTTATTAACGTGTTTTTCCCAACGCATGTTTATACATTTAACGTACGGACTGCAAACATAGCCCATACAATATAAACCGTAACCGACGTCAGATTGATTTATCAGCGGATTCCGTCAATTCCGACCATTTAATGGTTATTTTTGTGGAATACGGTATCTCCTGATTCCTGATCAGTTGTATTTTCATGTGATGTGAAATGTGAAGGCATTCCGTTCACAAACTGAAACTACCAGAACTTATTTTGTACACAAACTGGCATAAATGCGAAGGGTTGTATTTGTTGCATTAACTCCATTCCATCCCATTCAGGCTAAAACTCTAGGGGTGTGTAGTGTGGAATGGTGTTTTTGAAGAAATAACATTTTAATGTTTACCTTTTATGATTTGCTGCCTCAAGGACTGTGCGTTAAAATGTTCATTGGAGGAAAACCGATTGAGAAGGAGTCTCGACGTCTTCAATCTTGTCATGTGGCTGTGGGAACTCCGGGTCGAATAGCTCATTTGATCCGAGAATACAACATGGATTTATCAAACGTACGTGTCTTTGTTCTGGACGAAGCAGACAAAATGTTGGACTCGTCCTTTTACACCGACTTGCAAACAGTACTCGATGCGTTACCCCGTGAAAGGCAAATGATAGCTGCAAGCGCAACATACCCTGACGGATTAGATGAATTTATTTTGCGATTCATGAAAGACCCCCTCAAAGTTCAGTTGGACGCGTCTGCACCTGTTCTTCTGGCTGTTGATCAGTTTGCTCTGAACGTGAAGAAAATGATTGATTACGCCCCACTTGAAGGGCAGTCCTTATCTCAAGAAAACATATTTCGCCACAAGTTCAGATGCCTAAAAGAAGTAAGTTTATTAAGTTAAAACGTAAACTTCTAATCTAAAACGTAAATATTAGTTGAACAAAATCAACGAATTAATTAGAAGGAGAATTTTCCTCCGAAATGTTTAACGCCGAGTGCGTTCACAAGAGGTAGGTCCAAGGGACCAAATTCGGAGCATTCAAAACGCTTATTAATTAAGTGAAATCTTGAATTGGTCCAAACGTTCGAAACGCCACAGATCGAAGACAAATAAGCGACAAATATTAATGAATTTTCAACCTTTGTCTTGAGGGCCATAGGAACTAGGTACAGTTTCTTCTTCTTCATTGTTACACCGCGAGAGTGGTTGTATTCTGAGACAGTGTTTTTCTCACTTCCTCGATCTGTGCTAGTATTCATTGAATGCTTGGCCCCAACATAGAGTGCATCTTTGTTGTCTTCATCAACCTCGACATATATGAGGGCAAATCCATCTCGAGGACCGGTGTACGTTTCGAAGAAAGATGGTAAGGGAACAGGAGTGCTCTCCTTGGTCCATTTGACGGACGGTTATCCTACCGTCTGTCAGTAGTCTGAGTAGATGACCAATGTCAACCTTAGCTAGATTAACCAATGTTGTCACTGTCATCGTTTTCCACGGCGAAATTCCCGAAAAATGTTGGATGAACCGAAATGTCTGAAATATCAAAAAGAAATTCGAATATTTTAAACTAGCAAAAAGCCCGTTCTACGAACGGGAGTATCTAGCATGTAATTAACTTAATACTGTACGATTTCATTTTTCTTTTAACCTAAACGTCGTCTTAAACTAATTTCTAAATGGGAAGTTTTTACAAATTCGTTTTTTAACTGGGTTAAAATTTGGGTTGTATTTACTCGTTCATGCCTCTGCATGAGAAATATTCTTTTTTTCAAAAATCGAAACAGAAATAGAAATACTGATCTCTGTATCCGATAACTTTCCAACTGTATGTCATCAATATTAAATTGAAGAATCAAAATTACTAATCACCTTCGCGCTGCGATGCGAAATTTTCCGTATTTTGATTTTCTTAAACGGCATAAAACGCCTCATCGTTAACTATCATTTTGATTATAATTTTTAAAAACAAAACAAAACTCTTACCTGGTAACAGCAGGCGTATTGCCGGGCCAAATCTTCATCATCGAACACGTTGGGTAGAGAAAATGTTAATTTCCCATTTCTACTCGCTTTTCCACAAATTACAGCAGCAGAGTTGTTAATTCTTCTCTGCAATGTTGGTGTTGCTCGACTCCCCGCATCACTGTCGTGGGTAAATCTACCGACAAGTATGTGACGATGGCAGGTGTTAACTTTCTCCCATGTGTCGAGTACCAGGAATTTCTGTACCTCATGATGAAGGTGGCAATAGGTATAGGTGTCTTCATGAAAAGTTGTATTGAAATTCAGACACCCTATAATAATTTCAAAAATTAATTTCTGAAAAAATGATGCAAGGAATTGAAATAAAATAATGTATACTCACCAGGTCGCTCACAAACCAACAGATTCTGATGATATACTTTTCCATTTGGCATTTCTCGATTAATTCGAATGATGATCTTCGTCTGTCCACGTAGCTTGAACGTAGTTAATACTTTGCCTGGTTCTAGTGCAACCGGATTAGTAAGCAGATTGTTTCTCATCACTTCAAAATCCGTAGATGTATTGTCCTTCAAAGACACTCCAGTTACTCGTTCAACTTCAGCAGTAATTGATCTCTTCAAATTATCTGTTAATGAAAATAAATTGTTAAGACTCATTGACCCTCATTCTCAAAATTATTAGTACTAGGAATAAAAAGTAATGGGAAATTCACCTGTATCGCGCGTAGACTCTTCTCTGAATAATGACGATTCAATCTGAGGGAAAGTTGGAACGCGATCTGGATCGACCAATTTTTCCGTTGCTTCTAGCTAAATGTTGTAAATAAACCAATTGATAACTCAATTTCTTCACAGTTTGATTGGTCACTTGAGATAATTATTTATTAATTTTAATTACCTCTGCTATTGCTTCTTCTTCGCTTCTTGCTTCAGTTGAAGTTGACTGGAGGCAAGCTCGTTTCGTCTGTTTAGGGTCAGACGCAGTCATTCGTTTTGATGGACCAGGGTGATTTCTGGAGTTAGATCCTGTAGTCTTATGCTCCTGGAATTTTCAAAAATCCAAAGCACCATATAAGAATTGTTTTCACTCAAAACGTCATGTGTAGCTTAAAATAATTGAATATTTAACCTTTTACCTAAATAAATACTATTATTTTCCCTATATTTAAAAACTTACCAAGATTTCCCAAGTCAATTCTTGGCTTTGACTCTGACTTTCGCCTTCTTCCTTGGTCGACACTCTGACTCGTGGATTCTTTGAGGGGTCGCACTTTTTCACAGTCACGAGTATTTGCACTGTTTCTTCCATATTAAATCAGGCCAGGCATTAAAAAGTGCGGGTTGTTAAAGAAAAATTAGCAGAGCGAGGACGCAACTGGTTCGGTTTGGTAAAGAGCATAGATGCCGAGGTACCCCCTTGCCCCGTGGTAGCTACCCCCCCTGGCCGAAGGCCAGGCCCCTACCCCCTGGC
>JAQGCA010001230.1:0-18853 GCA_034698945.1 Protaphorura quadriocellata
ATTGTCGTATATGTCCCAAATCTGAAGTCAGGTTTTTACACTGCGTTTACACGCATATGGTCGAAGCGGTCTTAAATGCTATTAATATTATTTGATAGTGAAATTTTAACTATCAAAAATTGTACGAATTCTGTACATACCTTTATATCAAGACCAAGTGATCCATTGATGATGATGTAGATTCGTGAATTTTTAGGGACAGAAATCTGATGGACTATAATATCTTTATTTTCCAAACGTTCAGGGGCAACTGAATTAATTCGTAATGGTGCAATATTGGTTGGAGAGGAGGCGTGAAACGGGGCCATAACACGTTGAAGCATTGATTCTCTCATCAAGAGTGCATAGGAAAATTGGTGAGGTTGGGAAACTCTTGGAGATTTTATTAGACCAGTAAAGTCGTCTTTAAATTCAATCAAGAACAACGCTGTTTCCAGCTCGGTTGGTTCCTCCGGCTCGAGAAAGGGGTTCATCTCCGCAATGATCACCTTCACGAGAACAAACGTTTAAATTACTGGAGAGTCTAATTGAACAATGGTATAGTAAATGCTTTCAATTCTTGTTAACATGGCTAACTGTACAATCTGTAGCAGCACACTTTCCAAGAAAATGATCTATAAATTTTTATAGAACCTTACCGCGCTATTTACAAATCCAGTTCTGCAATCAGCGTGACCATTTAGCTGAAAATGACGCATCTCTCATGCATTTTGCCGAAAGGCAAAATAGATTTGTCATTTGCTAATCTACGTGCACATTTTGTCAAAAATGAGGATCCATTTTCATTCGAAAACAGACCGAGCAACTTAATACATCAAAAGAACATACACGTGTATTCGATGGTACTACATGAGGTTAAAAGCAACTGACCGAAAATCTATCCTCACCGATTTTAATAAGTAATTCTATACACTGGAAGAATATATTTCGAATCTAAAGACTATATTCTAGACTCCGAAAAACTTACAAGGACCTGCACAAGCTTATCATCACCCTCGACATCAATTTTTGTGTCATTCGAAAGCAGGACGAAATTTGAAGCCAGTAAGAAATCCTCCTTATCATCGGTACCATGGGGAAACTTCTGCCCTGGTAGCTGGCTGGCATGGAACAACTCAACAGATAAACTAATATTAATATCCTCATTGTCGGGATAAAATATGTGGAGCGGAGGGTCAACGATTGAACGCTTGGATATCAGAGCATCTCCAAAAAGTTTAAGAGTCAGAAGAAGACGTTCCGCCAGTTTACTCATCTGTAATAAGGAAGCTAATTATTAAATATCGATCTCAGATTCGAGTTTTGACTAAATATATACTAAAATTTACACACATCTTGAATCTGGAGCTGGATTGTATCTGAGTTGTCAGCCTCCAGCGATACGAGAAAATCTCGATCTGATCCCAGCGTTTCGATTGTAAAATAGTCACGGTCAATATCCGGGCTAAGTCCGACGTCTGATTCCTGAATTTGTATCAGAGAACTGGTGCCCCGTTCATTGCCGCCTCTAAACAGCGACCTTTGGTTCTTCCAAACTAAGCTGAGTATATGTCCTGTGGTCTCCACACCCGCTCTTTAGAACATGAAAATAACCATGCTCAAGAATCTGTGGCACATAGCGTAGCCTGACTATTATTCAGTACGACTGAACTCGTAAAGTTAGTAATGTGATAACATATTTAATTTACCTTGCAACGTTTATGACGTGATCGTCAAGGACGCCCCTTTTGATCAGTCTGACTACCCGACGTTGGATTACTTCTGCAGGGCGCAAATACCTTTGAAGTTCATCCGCAAGATCTTCAATTAGAGTGGCAACGTGACTCAAACAAACATTGTCACAAACATTGTCCGTTGTGTAAAAATCGTAGTGTGCAAAAGCGAAAAGAACATTCCCGGTATGTTCAAGTACTCGGAAAGTGGACAGAGTCTTTGGTTTGATCTGTTGAAATTAGAATAAAAGTCAAGAGAATTTTAAACACCAGAAATGATCAAGAGTATTTAAGAGCCATACATCCGTCATAGTTGTCAACATTTCGCCCTTTATCCGAGATGCTTGGGAGTCCCTCACATTGGTTCCATTAATTATTATTAATTGTTGTATCGTGGGAAGAATAAATTGTAGTGCTCCAGCATAGTCTCCGGAAGCTGTAAGGGTCGCAAAAAAGATTGACCTCTCCAAAACTTGTCCAGATGGCCCCCTGTAAATCCCCTCAATCTCAGTAAAATTTGTTTTCATAACCTAAAATCGAGTCAAGTACAAAAGTGTAATGTGTATTCATTTTACAAATTAATTCAATGCAGAAATGATTTGTTTAAAATTACCGTGGGACCTGGGAAAATATCGATAGAGAAAAGATTCCCGACATCATTGGTTATTTCAACTCTGATCGGGAGTTCAAATGAATTAGTGGCATCACCGGAGGGTAAAACAAATCGAAAAATGTGTTGTTTTTGTGATTCTGTCAATGACCCATTGGCTGTCACTTCATGGTAAAACAGGTAGTAACCCGGTTTAGAATGATTGTCGTACGGATATTCGCTCAAATGTTCAGTGGAGGACAGTTTGTAATAAAAAGCATATTCCAAAGGTGGGTTTGGCTCATCTCCAGGGTCTTCTTCGAAAATATCACACTGAATTGTAAATGGCGTACTCAGTGCGATACCTTGGTTCGGAGTAATAGTGCAACTGTTTCGACCAGCTTCTCTCGGTTTTGGAGGAAGATAGACACGAATTTTCTTTTCGACATATCCTGAGTCTCCTTGTACTAAAACATTAGACGAACTTAAATGCTAATATTTTATCAACAATTGCTATCTTGTAAAAGCCGCCTCTCCAAACTGTTTAGTTAGTACCTCTGCATCCAACATTCAGTGTTTGATCAGGGTCATTCATTGCCCTCTTCATCTGAAGTGCAAGCAAACGAATTGGCTCGATTTGGATATAAACACTCGTCCGGTCATTCTCTTTATCGTACACAATTGTGTGATTCCAATTTTTTCCATTCATCGGGCCAAGACCCGTGATTTCCCAACGAGCATTTTGACTGTTCTTAAGGGTCTCACATTTACACTTTAGAATCATCTTCCGGTTTGCCACTGCTTTTTTATTGCAGTTTTGAACACAGCTGTTTTAAATACCAGTCAACATTTAGTACTTTAGAACATCACGAAAGGCTTTTAAGGTCTTGTCTTACGTCATGGAATATTTCTGGTCGTTTGACGGCATTATCTGTAAGGTTTTCTCAGTCTGGTCTGAGCGAAACATTGGAGGCGCCATTGAATCATTTATTTGGAGCGTGTATGTGTAATTAATGTTCAATCCTAGAATACCAGGCCTAATGGTCAAAGTCTTGTCTAAATTGAAACAATGGTATTTAGTATTAAATCTCGACACATGCTGTGTTTTTTGAAACCGTTAAGGACTACCATTTGTGTCAATCCTAGGGCACGGACTTGTCTTTGAACTTGAAGAACATTTCCACCGATATTGAAATAGTGTCTGCGGTCTTCCGTCACCAGGTATATCCGGGTCATAAGACGTGCTTCCATTCAATATAATTTCTTCTGATCTTGCTCTAATTTCGTGGTCTGCACCGAGTATCACAGCTGTGAGGTTAGACATGATAATAGAGAACTCACCCTGAACAAAATGATTGTGTCGATATTGAAATTACATTACCAGAAAGCCAATCGAAATGAATAAAAACTTTTGTAAATTAAATACCACATCTTCTAGGTTTATGGTTTCGTCTATAATCTCATTCTTGGCGAATGTTACAGACGCTCTATTAATCAGCTCATATTTTCCGTAAGGCAATGACCAAGGCCTAAATTGAATTAGATTGTCGGCAGTCATGGGAATCAATTTGTCAACTAGGGCCACCATTCCTACGGAAAGCATTTCATGAAATAATATTTTTAGGCTTATATCTCTGAAGTCCGAGAAGTCCAGTGGAATTTATCCATTGTCTGGTAAACAAATAATATTTTGCCAGCAGATGTTATTTTCGGTTCATCGACAGAAATGGCAAGAGATTGTGGCCTTAAGGAAATACCTCCCTCGGCCGGGTATCACAAACTTTGCGAACCTCTCGGACGCGTGTGGATTACCACACGCGGGGTGATACTCGATGCAAAGACACCACTTGATGTAGGTGAACCTACCATGACCTCTACTGACCACATGCAGTGAAATGGTATGCCCCACATTTAGTGGTTATTTCAGGTCACTTGGGTCACGACACTTCTAAATTGAGCCTGATCGCAAGTCGGGTATTTCCTTATAGCCAAGGTCTACAGGCCTGTTGAAATGGCTTTGGGTCTTCCAAGCGTAATTGTTAACCTCTAATAAAGTAAAACCTGCCAATTTTTATTTCCAACTCGATTTGATAGAAACTGAATAGGCCGATTTCAAAAAATTTGAATTTTCAATTTCATATCTGAGTAGTCTTGGTTCATGTTAGAGACTACGACTTACTTCTACTTGGTAGTCTTCTGAGCTCCCATTCGAATACAACATTTCTCACAATAGTAAACTCTTTAGGATTCTGACAAGTCCAATGGAGAACTGCCCAAGCTGTAATATTGGCTCGGGGGTAATATTTTGGCTCTACGACATCGACGTGTTTGTGACCCCTACATTTGAAACAATTTTGTTGGAGATTATAATGTTTGTGTGGAGATAGTGAGTTATTAATTATAATAATAATTAATTAGTCCGTACACATTATGAATCCAGAGTGCTGGACTACATTCATTGAAATTCCGGACTCGGATCTCTCCCGATCGCAGCATAATTCTTTTTCCATTTCGAATAAGGTAGAATTTCATCATAAAATTCCCCACGCGGTTGTAAGTATGGTAAAAATGAATATTCGATTTAATTTCTGTAGAACGCCAAAAATAAAGGAAATACTGAATATAAATTATATTTTTTTCTAGCATTACAAATCAGAATGTTTCTCTTACCACCCATGCTTCTACCCAGAATTGGTTCAGCTTTCTTACGAGCCTTTAAACTTGGTCCCTCACCGAAATCCCATTCAAATTCATCCGTATCCAAATAATTAGTGACTTCCATTTCAACTTTTGTTTTTTCACCCATTCGAGCGGTTGTTGGAAATGTACCGTTAACATCAAATTCACATCCCTTTCCAGCAAAACCAATCCGACAAGTGCAACTATAATTGTCCGGACCGATTTTCTTACATTTGGATGCACCGGATTCGCAGGGATTACAATAATTCGACAAATCCGGGAAAGTACCAGTAATGCATTTTCCGATTCCAATCATACAAAGATCTTTTTCCTCACAATGAACACCTTTGAATGGAGGTTTACAAGTGCATTTGGCCTTGACATTGTCGATTCGCTTACAATTCCCGTTATTCAGACAAAATACTTTTCCGCCAGAATTGCACGGGTCTTTGTGCTCACAGTGTGGTCCGGTAAACCCAGATTTACATTGACAAGAAAACAGTGTGCCATTTTTCGACTTCTTTATAGTTGCATTAAAACATTTCCCACCATTCTTACAACCTCCAAGATATTTTGTCAAACAAAGGTCTTCAGTGCCACAGAATTTCCCCTTAAACCCTCGTTGACACTTACAGGTGACAGTGGAAAATCGGCTTCTGGGCGGAGTACATTTTCCATGATAATGACAGGAATTTGGTTTGCATGAGGCGAGTCCTCTCGATCGACTCATCGGTTGTTCTCTTTTCCTCACTTTCTCGCAATTCAACCCAGTAAATTTTCTTGGACACATACAAATTGTCGAATTCCCATATTTGTTTGGCCTACATTTTCCACCATTTAAACAAATTGTCGCATTTTTGAGACATGGATTTCGGAGTTGACAGTCGACTCCAGCGAAACTCTTTGGACAAATACATTTCCGACTATTGTTCATCCTTTTACAAATTCCATCATTAAGACAAGGGTTCTTGAAACAGGAATCATTGAACTCACACCGCGGACCATAAAATCCAAGTTGACAGGAACAATTGTGTTGAAAATTATCCAATCTTTTACATAGTCCATTCTCACAATCATTTTCAAAATAGCATGGATTTCTAAGCTCACAATCATGACCAGAAAAACCATGGAGACATTTGCAGATGTACTCATTTCTCTCTCTTTTACAAGTCCCGTTGTTCAAACATGGAGAACTACGACAAGCATTTTCATATTCACACTCTTCACCCCAATACATTCCAAATTTACTTCCACACTGACACATACATTTGGTTTTGCTGACCAAGAGCTTCGTAGTATTATGTTTACAAGTGATTTTGAAACATGGATGTTCGATTTCACAATCATGTCCAGTAAAATTGGCGGTACACGAACAGATGTAATCAGTAGCATTACTGGATGAACATGTTCCGCCATTCAAGCATTTAGTTGAGAATGTTGTTACGCAATGATCTTGGATTTCACAGTAGGTTCCATTAAATCCTGGTTTGCAATGACATTCTGTAGTGTTCTGAACATCTTTACAAACTCCGCCATTTTTACATGTTTCGTTCGTGCAGGCATTTTGGAACTCGCACTTTTCTCCGTGAAATCCTTTCGAACACTTACACCAAGTCTGAATTTGTGTCCCATTTCTCCTTAGTGAGCAAACGGCATTGCTTGAACAATTAGGATTTTTCAAAATACAAATATCTTGTTCTTCACAGAGTGTCCCATTAAAACCTTCGGGACAAATGCAGTGGAAATCCTTACCATGTGAATTGTTTTTATTTTCACATGTTCCTCCGTTCATACATTGGACATATTTGCACCCAGTAGGAAATTGACACACGTTTCCGTAATATTCATGACCGCAGTAACATTTTGAAGTGAATGGTTGCGTAGGGTCTGGAACGCAAATCCCTGTTAAATTAATGTGACTTCAGTTAAATTCTGAGCAATGTTTGTAATGACTGAATAAAAAGCAAAGAAACTAAGATACAAACCTCCATTTTGGCAAATAAGTTCAAAACATTGGAATGGAATGGCCGGGCTGTATGGAGTAGTCGGTTCTTCAATTTCGCAATCATGACCAGTGAATCCGGTAGCACAAGCACAAGTGTACTTTGTCGAATTACTCTGACTTTTTACGCATATTCCATCATTTAAACAATTTCGTGAATAAGTCGTTATGCAATAATTTTGTACTTCACATGACTTTCCCTCATATCCAGCATTGCAATTACATTTTGTTGCATTTCTAATATTCTCACATTTTCCGTGTATCCCACAAGTATTGTTGAGACATGTATTCTTAGATTCGCACTTTTCACCAGTAAACGCCTTGGGACATCTGCATTTTGTTGTCATTTCATTGCCAACACGTTTTAGTGTGCATACTCCATTGTTCTCACAGTGTGGATTTTTTAAAATACAAAAATCTGCGTCTTGACAAAATTTTCCTTCATAACCGTAAGGGCAAACACAGCTGGCGCCATTGTTACTATTCACGCATGTTCCACCGTTCCTGCAATTAAAGTCTTGACACTCTGTAGGGTCCTCACAAAATTGTCCTTGAAACTCTGAAGTGCAGTTACATGTGTATTTAGCTGTCGCCGTTGAAATTGGAAAGCACGTTGCATTATTTTTACAAAAATTTCGATCACACGGTGATGTTTTATTGTGCTGTTCCATTGGCAGAGATTCATGTTCTATTCCACATGTTGTCCCATTAAACCCTTCTTCGCAATGACACGTGAAATTTGAACCGATACTCACACAAATTCCATCATTTTTGCATGGATTCACAAAGCAAGCATTTTTAAACTCACAATCGTGTCCAGTAAAATCCGCTGGACAAATGCAGTTATAATTTGACGAATTGCTGGCTGAACATTTACCGCCATTGAGACAATTTTCTGAAAACGACGTGACGCAATAATCTTCGATTTCACATTTACTTCCATTGAAACCCTGTATACATTCACAAGTAAAACTTCCATTACCACTTGTCACACAAACTCCACCATTGCACTGATCCACCAGACAAACATTTTCAAACTCACAATCGTGACCAGCAAAATTTACTTGACAATCGCAGGTATAATTCGATGAGTCGTTGGCAGAACAGGCGGCACCATTTAGACATTTTGCTGAAAATGTGGTCACGCAGTAGTCTTCAATTTCGCACTGGCTCCCTGTAAACCCATCTTTGCATTGACATGTGATATTAGTCCCGTTGACCTCACAAATACCACCATTTCGACATGTTTTGTTCATGCAGAGTTTATTGCTCTCACACCTTTCACCATAAAATGGTTTAGGACACCTGCACCAAGTTTTAATTTTCTCTTCTGTTCTCTTTAATGAACAGATTCCACCGTTTTCGCAATTGGGATTTTTTAAAATACAAAAATCGGATTCTTCGCAAAATTTTCCATCGTACCCTGGAGGACAAATGCACAGGAAATCTTTTGCTTCCTTATTTTGACAAGTCCCCCCATTCAAGCATTGAATATCCTTACAACTGGTGTAGAACTGACAAAAATCTCCGTAAAATTCGGACCCGCAGTAGCATTTGTACGAGGAAGGTGTCATTGGTAGTGGAAAACATGTACCTTGATTTTCGCACTTATTTCCGAAACACGCAAATGGGTTATTGCCGCTGATATTTGGTGCCAAATTCGTGTTATTGTTTTCCAACTCGGCAATATTTGTTGTCAAACTTGTGTTCTCATTCTTTGGAATCTCTGTAGTGCTTTCTTTTGGTAACTCGGTGATATTCTTACCGTTTTCCAATTCGCAATCATGTCCATTAAAGTCAGGTACACAAGAACAAGTGTAGGCAGAAGAATTGCTTTCACTGCAGTTTCCTCCGTTTAAGCAATTCTTTGAAAATTTTGTGACGCAAAAATCTTCAACGAGACAACCTTCTCCCTTAAAACCTTCCTTACAAGAACATTTAGTACGGTTTTCAATTCTTTCACAAATGCCGTTATTTCCACAAGTAACATTTGAACAACCGTCGCCATATTCACATCGTTCACCGCTAAATCCTTTTTTGCATCTACACCGAGTCGTCATTTCACCTCCAATCCTTTTGAGAGAACACACTCCTTGGTTTAAGCAATTAGGGTTTTTCAAAATACATATGTCAGCTTCTTGACAAAGGCGTCCATCATATCCTTTAGCACATATACATTCAAAACCATAGGAATTATTTTTATTTTGGCAAGTTCCACCGTTGAAACACTCAACAGCCTTGCATCCAGCATGAAGTTCACAATATACTCCATAATACTCATTCCCACAATAACACTTGAAAGCAGTCAGTTCATTTGGAATCGGTACACATTTTCCTCCGTTTTGACAATCTTCTGTACAGTTGTAAGGATTATGACAAGAAACTGTGACAATAGTTGTCAATGCAGTGACCAGGAGAAGAGTTTGGGTATGAACTTTCATGTTTATTATCTATTCAGATTGAACTTTACAAGAAGGTGGGTTTAGATTGCTTCTTTGCACTAATTAATACCGGATATCAATACTTCATGGCCAATAGTGATGACAGCTTTCCTCCTCAAGAACACAAATGTGTTTGTTTCAATTCAAAATTTACTAAATCTTGGCCTGACAACAAATTTAAATGTGGAGGAACAAATCTTTTCTAAAGTAGTAGCCGGTAATCGTTTGAAAAAAACAATTTGACACTACATGAAAAGAGTGTTAAAATCCTACTGCAGAATTACAAATGATTTGAAAGCAATTGCTACCATATTTCTTGGGTATAAAATGGATGGTTTTGTTCAATCGGCTCATCAATATTTCGACTGGTGCTATTAGTGACAATTTTTAACAGTTAGTATTTTGCAATATTTATTTGTCTGGTCACTCGATATTTGTGGCCAACTCTTTTTTATGTCACGATACATGTTGCAGATAGTAAATGATAATACCGCTGTGTTCAAAACGCAGTATTATAATAAAATTATTCTCCTTACAATAAGAATAACAGTGTGCATAATTGTTGTCCACGGACTACTTGCACCAATTTACTTGCATAAATAATAATTACAATTACTTCAACAAATTGTTCCACAATTAAAAAATGGTTTGACTGATTTGACAGGGTATGTTGACCTTTGGTACAATTGTGGATTGGTTCTAATGACCCAGAGCCAGTGTCTAACCTACCGCAGTGCCATTGGGCCATATTATTACGGTACCATTTCCAAGTATAAAGGTACAGTTGTTAAATAGTTCGCCGGTTAAATTGAATCCGCCAACCATGTAAGTTATGTTGGTGGTCATATTACAGATAAAAGGACTTATGGTCGTGGTCGTGGTTGACATTACGGTGGTGGTGTTAGTCAGATTGGCCACCGTCGTATCCGGCGCAATCACGTCATTATCTTCATTCCAAGCATCCCTTCTGTCCGGTTGAAGCGTATAAACAGCTACCACATAATTCAGGACAGTCCCAACGAGCTGTCGTGACCAACAATTACAATTAATCAAAATACATTACAAATTTTTCAAATAAAAATTAAAACAAAATCAAAGTGTTTCAAGTGAAGAGACACTAACCGATGGAATAAGGGTTTTGTCCACGGCAAAATATCCGCCGGCTGTCACATTCAATGGGTTATTCCTCGCATAAGAAAAAATAAGACTATGTACCTTGTCCACAGGCGGTTCATGAAAAATAAAATGTCTTCATTATGATTTGAAGGAACATATGTGATTAAAATCACCTACTCTCAATCAGGGTCCAGCGTTGCAGGGTGTGCCATAATGATCTATCCCTATTTGATTTGATGCCACGGCCGAACGGCTCATCCTAATTTGACAGGAGTAGGCTTAACACGAAGCTACTGAACAAGATTGAAAATCAATGTTTACAATTCATAAGAATCTCACTCGAGTGGCTCACTATAATCGTTCCGTTGTGACAAACCAAAATTCGACCAATTTGACCACCTGACCTAATGTTAAAAAAAGTGGTCGACTACTTCAACGATTATAGTGAGCCACTCGATTGAGATTCTTATGAATTGTCCACATTGACCTACAATCTTGTTCAGTAGCTTCGTTTCAAGCCTACTCCCGTCAAATTAGGATGTATGACTCTGTATGTCTGAATGCAGGGGCTAACACTCTAATAAAAAAACAAACAAACAAACAAACAAACCGTTCAGCCGTGGCATCAAATCAAATAGATAATAAATCAAATAGAAGCGATATATCATTGTGACACACCCCATATTATTAAGTCATGTCTAAATTGTATACGTGGAAAGGATTTTTGCATGGTAAATCAGGTTAACACCGTAAATGACAGAATAGAGCCTCGGGGTTCTATTCACAGTCAGGTTGAGACGTCAAAGACTTTCACAACTTTCTCCACAGGTTATGTTAAGAAAGCTGGAGAAAGACTCCAACCGAATTTAAGCAGCAGGTTCTAAATGGCACCATGGCCTTATTTTTTGTTGGTTGCCTTGTACGTGAATTTCTAGAACATATTTTTAATGGGAATTTTTGACCTTGACCACGCGAGAAAATAATAATGGTTTCTGGCGACGCAGCTCCGGATAAACCTCATGCGCGAGGTCAAGAACGATGTGCTTGTCTGAGAGAGAGTTTTATACCTATATAACTTACAAAATTTCTTTCCGATTTGGAGTCACAGGAGAGATAGTTAGAACGGCGAAGAATTTGAAACCCGTTCATTGCCTGAAAAAATCATGTCTAGAAAGTTTAATAGATTCCGATGTACGAGGGGACGCCTGAGTTCGTAACGCAAGGTCAAAATTTTTAGTCTTGGAAAAATTCATTCTTCTCAACTTATCAGAGAAACTCAACTTATCTATATTTAAATGCGTTTCTCCAGAAATACTCTGTTTTAATTGAAATTCATTTTTCAGACAAAACGCATGGAAATGTACAAGCAAATGACGTTTCCCATATTTTCCTCAGCTATTTTACCCAGTCCAACAGATTCTTTAAACAAATTTCTTTCGCTTTGGGTCGTGGAACCAGGTTTTGGAAAAACGTACATGGGGTTTCCCGAACTAAAACTTTCGACAACGACTTTGTTGGAGTTTTATTATGACACGAATTTATTATGATTATGAAGAATCCCTCGGAACTTGTCCTGCAAGTGTTTTTGTTTATGGTCACTCGACATTGCGAGAAACAATATTTCCGCAAAAAATTCTTGAAAAATCAATAATAATCTCTTTTTTTTAAAAAACAAAAAAGCTGCTGGAATGCGTAAAATAAGTTGTTAGAAGTCGAAAAAAAGTCAAATATTTGTATATTTGGAAACGAAAGAAATATTTGGTCGATATCGTTGTATATTATTCTTCAATCGTGAGTGGTGGATAGTTTAGTGTGTGTGCATAAACGACAGTGACTCCTGAACTATTGGAAATTATATCTTTTGTAGACTGTGCCACTTTGAAGGTCTAAGAAAGTAAAATTCTATGCAAGATTAAATTAATTCTTTCTGACAACATTCTTTCAACTTGAGCTGAGACATTGGGAGGAGTGGGGAAATTTTTTATTTACACTGACGCTCATGTACAATTAAAGACTTCATTCACTATTTTAGTCAGACTGGTCTCTATTGGTAGTTCAAAATAGTTTGTGAGATTAAACTGACCTCTTCATACGCTTTTCCTGCGGAACGTGTTGCCAAAATTGCAAAAATCACTCCTTGAGTAAGGAGGACCATAACAACACCAGCGGTTTGGACGGAACGATACCAGTCCGTGTATTCTTTGTTTTTCGCATTGTTATCCCGAAAATATGGTTGCATTGTTGGTGCACTTGTTGTTGTGCTTGTGGTACTGATACCGAGAGGCGCAGTAACATTAATGCTACAAAGTTTGTGTGGTTGAATTTCTTCTACGGTTGCCCTCAGTGTGGCCAATTGGTACAGTTCCAATACGACAGTCATAATCTTAAGTATAAAGCACACCAATTGACATTCGAGGGTCAAATAACACTGGCATTTCTTGTGTGGGATTCGGAATAGATATTAGAATCAATACTCACCTGGAGACTATAGTAGGTGAGAAGAGTGCGACTAAACAAGTTATCTACTCAACAAACACACATTATTACAATAATCAAGCTCAAGTCGAGTTAGGTGAAATATCATTGTATTTAATCATTCATTTTTACCTGTCATCTTGAACAGCTGTACAATTACGTAATGATCTTTCAAGATAAGTCGATGTTCTAGCCGCTGGGTAGTTATTTCTTGCGGTGTTAATTCTTCAAGATCTGTCAAATTTTGAACACTTGAATATTGTTTGTAATTTAGAACAAATGTTGAATTTCGAATTCCGACATTTAGTAGGGAAGAAAACCCCATTATACCGTTTGTGGCAGGAAAATAAATTATCCTAAGCACGGGTGTGTTAAATTCACATGCAAACCTTTTAATAATCAAAGGTTCAAATGTGCTATGTTCCGAGAAATTTAAATCTGGCTCGGCTTATATTATAAGTTTGCTGTTTATACGGATATTCTTTATATTCCAAGTGATTCGGCTACGACTGGCTGTTGAGACAGTGTGTTGATTATGTCATTCTGTCTGACAGAACATTCAATTACAAAGCCCTTACCCTGTTTCGTTAAAACTTGCTTCAGTCTCGCATTCCAAATTTTCGATGCGTTTGTGAGGCATCTTACAAAAAATAAAAATTGGATAATATTCGCTCTAGATCCTGCATAGCCGTAAGCCTGAAAGAATGAAAATAAAAGTATTACACTTTCTTTCAACTGCCGACGAGTACAAACCATTTAACATGACAGCATATATTTATGTATATCGTGAAATGAATGCAGAAAACTGAATTTTACCATTATGAAGAATCCAAATGCTCTGTATGTTATCCAATCCCCTCTGTCTGTTGGATTGTCAGAATTTTCAGCGATTTCAATTTTAAATGTACGGAAATAAAAATTAGCTATAACAGCACTCGTGTCAGAAATGATATCGACTCCTGGGACTACGAAAAGTACAATGAGCGCAACTATAACGGCAGCGAAGCTCAGAATTTCGTAAATGAGGTAACCTTTTAAGAAAAAATTAAGCCGGAAAACTTTTTAATAGTTTAAAACTTAATATATGTTCACACAACTAAATGATTTACCTTGGATCCCATGAGTTACATCCATGTTCATAACTAAATACATAAAGAATAGGACAAAATAAAAGATAAAAAAAATTACGTGAAGACCACATACACCAAACAAATACACTAGGAATGAGAATTCAGAAATGCGAGAGGACTAATATTACATGAAATCATGTAATGACACAACTATTCCTTTTCTCAATATCATTAAACTTATGTTTACATTACCCTGAACAACTTTGTTCCAGTAGTTGAAATAGTGAACATAGTACTTCCCGTGGAAAAGTACATAACTGCTTCCGACCAGCGCGATGGTCATCCTGTAATTTAATATTTAAAATTTTTAAATTTTTCACAATAAATTTTTTAAAGTGAGTTTGAATATTATTTGATTATTTATTTTCTCTCGAGTACCCACCATGACCAAACTACTGCAATCGTAACAAGTTCTCTTTGGATGTAATGGAGCTCCCACTTTGTCGTATGATTGCTAAGCGAGTTTGGGTCGCATATATTGTTGGGCCCGGCACTTCGCAAGACCCTTTAGCCAAGAAAATAAAAATATGATACATTATTCACAAGTCAACAGAACAATTATTGAGAAACGGAAATAGAAGCTTGCATGAACATTAAGTTTTGGAGAATATAAAAACACACAAAAAAATCTAACGTACAGTGTTCTTCAAAGCCTACATACTTTTGGTAATCAATTTTTCAAAATGAATTCCAAAAAACTAATTTGAATATTAAATTGTAGACAATTGTAATTTAAATGGTAACCAGTTTTCAATCGGTGACCGTACTTCACACACTTACTGAATAGTTTTCCTTTGCTCAAGATTGAATGATTTCCGAGTGAAAAATGTGACAATCCCAACGCAAACCATGACATAATTAAGAGTTGAAAGGATAAAGACGGTTGCGAAAAGTACAGTGAACTTCCCCTTTTTATTGAATTTGAACGAGACAGTTCCATCTTCCTAAGTACATTTAAGTTTCAATGAAATAAATTATTCCAACGTCATAATAAAGTATTTTACGTCCTACTATGCCCGTTCTGTTCCTTTAGCGTTTTTGTACCTTATGTTTGATCTCAAAAGGCATTTGCCCGATCAAAATTAGGAACAAACGTACAGGACCAAAAGCCTTCGTCAGTTCCCTGGAGTGCTCTCTGGCCCGAGGCATTTTTCAGACTGTTGGTAATTTCTGAGTTTGAACTGGTGTTATCTGTCCCGATAGATTAAGCTAGAACACAATTCAATAATTTTCGACAGCCTTCGTCTAAATCAGGAAAATATCATCACACCTTCTACAATAATTGAAGCTGTGCTTACTTGCAAATAAACACAGAAGTTTATTGTCGCTGTGGCATATAATGTGAACATTATAAATGTTAGATGATGTCTTCCCCAGCATTGAGGAAATGGCTCTTCAGACATTTCTACGGTATTTTCTGTGGATTTTGTCACGGATCGATTTACTATTTGAAGTTTTATTATAGTGTTCGTACTTGGAATTCACAAATTATAGCAAATTTCTTTATGTTTAAATCTAGACAAAACTAAAGCATTCTCAGTAGAAATGAAAATTGTATCTCATTACTAAACACTCTGCTCTGGTCTGGTGTGCTTCGGGCCCTTTTGAGCTCACTAGTAATTTTTGGCTTATGATTAGTTTTATGGAGTAATAAATTAAACGTACCTCTTTGAAAACGATAGGTCCAGGATTTTCTGTCGCAATAAGAGTTCCATTTTTACAAAGTTTGACCTCTACTGGACAAGTGCAAAGTATTGGAAAGCTGGAGAGGGACTTAGTACTTGCTTTCCTGGAATTAGTTATTTCAAAATCGAATTCAACATTTATTTCATTTTTTGAAATATTATTTCGACCAGTAGAAACATTTATTTTAGAAAATTGTCCAATTACAACTGTGGGGGAAGTTGAGTTTGTTGTACTCGAGAGTATTTGGGCTTCGAGCGCGAATACACGACCAGTTTCAAAATATTGTTGAACTTGGAAATTAAAGTTATTGTTTTCTGAAACGAAAAATATTTGTATATTTCCAAACTGGTTAAAATGATCAGAGGACAAGTTTCCAGCGTGCTTAACTTTCGTCACCCGTAAGTTATTTATAAATTTAATTTAACATTTCAGAATTGAACTAGCTGCGAGATGAGAACCATATTAATATTAATTTCTACACGTGCGGGTTTTAATTTTTCAATTCCTAATTTCGATTTATTCGGTGTATAAATCAGACATCAGAACAGAATATAGTAATCTTAATTTATAATTTGATGTTGTCAGTGATTAAGCTGAAGCTGTAATAATTGGAGAAATTGGAGAACTGCAAAAAATTAGCTTTGACTTGACGAACGCACGCTGCAACGCAATGGCAATATATTTGGAAAAAGCGAATTTTTTTTGGGACAATTTCTCTGACATTTCCATTTTACTTTTACGCAGCACCCGATTTTCAGTGATCTGTCCTCTTGCCCCACGTACATTTAAGAGAACCGACTCCAAAAGTTTTGGAAGTAGTGTAGGTAATATTTATTTACTGAACTGCTGTTTTACTGTACACTCGCCGGTTAAACCATTTTACATAGGTTTTGTGCTCTTGGAACCACTGGAAGTAGAAAATATGGGTTACTTGCTTCAAATACCGATTCTTCAATTTTATTTCTAGAAACACTAGGCTATTATGCGTATTTTTCTATTAGCGGTTAGTCGTACCAGAAGCACGTTTTCAAAGTAATACATATAACAATACACACAATAGTAATACAATAATACAGAGGGAAATGGTGCGATTGCATACGGAGCATGTACCCTCTTAGCGATTCATGTTTTGTTCAGTGTTTTAGAATGATTTGAAAATAATTCGTCTTGTCCGCACGGTACATTGTATAATAATCGTTTCATGATAGAATGGAGGGAATAAACCCAGAATCCCGCATTGATGAAAACAAAATGAAAGGCCATGATATATAATTATTTTCTGTTGAATTTATAGCGTTTTCAGTTTAACCAGAACCTACAGTGTTTTCCCCAAGTACTTTATTGAGCCAATTTACCAAGAAAGTGAGCAAGAGAAGTTGAAAGAAGCTGGACAACTCAAGGATTATGCGTATTTGCCCGTACGATCTGCCTTTACAGACAAAACTGCATCCGTATGGCATGACCCTTTGGTTCAGAAATTCACAAATCATATGGTCAAAGATGGAAATAAATTGAGAGCTAGAGGACTTGTCGAAAAGGTAGTAAAATGACGAAAGAATTTAATATGAATGGAACCTTTTAAGCATTATTATTGTTGTGTTTCCTCTTCTCAATTTAGACCTTTGAGACGATTAAAAAGATCCAGCTAGAAAAATATCACAAAACAGATGATCCCGTTGAGAAAGAGAAAATAATATTGGATCCATGGGCTATTTTTCATGCAGCAATCAATAACGCTAAACCAATGTTAGAAACTGTTCCCATCAAGCGAGGTGGAGGAACCTATCAAGTCCCAGTGCCAATCCGAGAAAATCGACAGGTGTTTTTAGCAATGAAATGGTTTCTTGCATCTGTTGTGGATAAATCGGTTCGTGATGTACGGTTTCCGGCCAAGATGTCTCGAGAGTTACTAGATGCGGCAAATAATACGGTAAGTGCCATTTTTTAAAGTCCCGCCTGAATCAATTCCTGAATCACAAAATGATATGTCTTGTGTTTAATTTAATTTTCAGGGACGGGTTGTTAGACGGAAACATGATTTGCATAAATTGTGTGAGGCCAATAGGGCTTATGCTCACTATCGGTGGGGCTAACAATTTGAAACGACTTGTATGGTTTAAAAGAAGTTTCTACAGTTCGTGTTAATATAGTCATTAAAATTTTATTGAATTTCGGAGATTTGATTTCTGGTGTGTTTTTGAAGCAGTACAGACTGAGACTATCTATCTGCCACAATTATTACGTCATGTGACTAAGCATTACTGGTACGATCAAAACTTTCAAGTTGCTACATAAATCAACCGCTATTTGCGGAACTCAAATATTACAAAATTTTTCTTCGGATTTTTGAATTTTTTAAAATGGGATGATTTGACCCACGGAAGAAGCGAGGGCCAGTGAACCGACTAGTTCTTAGCGTCGTTGGAAGATAAATTTAAAGATAAATGCGAAATGCGAACTGTCCAACTTCATAAAGTAATTGTGTCCAAAAATTAACCACCACTTTCTCCAGAGCTTGTTTCCAAAATTTGACACTTTCCCCATTCCATATTCAAAACAAAAACCGACGGAATTATATTAAGAAGAGAAATTAGTCCAAACTGTCGTGGGTTAAACGCAAAGGAAAAAAGTTATAGGTCGGCAACAATCCACATTCTCCCAAGCTTAACTTAGCACCACCACCACCAGGTTCATGGTCACCTGATTCGGCTGGGACCCTCTGTCGGCTTACGATTCGGTTTTATTTCCTTTCGAAATGTGTAAATGTACTGTACTGTTTTAAATAGTCAATTAATTTAAATATTTATTGTTTGTGTCGTAGTCTGTTCCCGTGGCTTAAAGAACACTTCGGTGAAAGCGGTTTGACAATAATTGTCAAACCGCTTAATTGAATAAAGCATATCTATCTATCTATCAAATCTATCTTTGAGCAGAACCATCTACCTAAGTCAAGGTGACCATCCGTACTCTTTTTAGGAGTACAGTACTCTTTTTTGATTCTCAAAACTGCAAAATTATCCACT